>PNEQ01011843.1:0-25565 GCA_003012365.1 Medauroidea extradentata | reverse complement strand
GGAGTAATTGTGTGCATAACTAATTGTGTTGTGAGAGTTCTAGTTGATTACTGTATTGTGTATTTCGTAGCTTTGTGAGCTATTAAATCCAGTACTTAATTTAACTCTTTTATTTGTAATTATAAGACCTCTATCCCAAAGAACTCATGGGAATTGCCCACATATAAAGTTTGTGCTCTCAAACTTGTAACAATATTGTGGCTATACTACTCGAAACTCCAGTCATCCATTATTACTACTCAGTATGCTCGTATACAAATGGAAACTGTGCTAATTTACACCTTCGTATGCCCGGGCCTCAAGTAAAATAAGTAATAAGTACCAGAAACATAACAAAGTGTGCATGGATCCAAAAGAATGTTTTGAACATTTTATTTCGTACGTTTGACGGATTCAGTTTTTCAGGGTGTTCCCGTCCGTAGCGCCTCTGCCTCTGCTCCGTGAGGGTCTTCTCGTTTTATCCCGTCGCGTGTAAAAATGATAGTATCTTCTTCGACGGAAGTCTATGTGTAAGTGGAAATTACGACTGAGATTCTCCACCAGTTATGAAGGAATGTTCGGCAATTCAAATCCCATACTCCAGAAAAAGTTCCTTTGGACCAATTGAAATATAAAATACCTACACTTCTAGGTGCAGAACTGTATTTATATGCGAGTGTTAAATTAAGTATTAGATATAATTTTAAGGGATGTAGTATGCACCGAAACAATGTTTGATAAACGTATGTCTATAGCCCACACCTTAGAAGTTATAAACTAGGGAATGTAATATTTCGTGAGTTCAATTAAGGTTATTTCTACCACAGGATAGAAAGAAAATGTGTTTTCTTATGGGAGAGTTCGGTACAGGAAAATTTTCTACGTCTAGTTTCACTGCTAACGCCAAAGGACCAGAAAAAATACGAAACTGTAATAAAATTAAATTTTAATAAGCATGGAAATGATAGAAGTCTTTTACCTTAATTTAAAAGTGAAAATAAACCAATTTCGCGTTTAAGAGCGTTGGACCCGTAAAATTTCATTTTTTTTTTATATTTGAGCCAAACACTGTTCAACTTTTGCACATCAGATAACACTTCATTTCCCCAAATAAAAAAAAAAATTAGGTCCCATAGTTTTTGCATAATCACTCATCAAAGTCACAAAATGGCCGTTGCGGTGTAGCCAAAATCAATAAAAGTAATTAACTAATAAATTCAAAATTACAGTAACTGATAGTCAGTGTATCAATGCATTTTATGACATGGCTGACAAAAGTTAGTTTTGAAAATTTCAGTAGTAGCCAAAAGTCAAAGTTAAGCAAATATATGCTCATTTTCGTCAATTTTTTAAAAATACAAAAATGTATCGCTTTGTGTTCACAAAAGTGTCTTGAAGTAGCTCATATCATTAAGAATTAATATGAATTATATTGTTTCTGCACGTTAATTATTTTTTATTATTTTGGCTACACTGCAACTGCCATTTTGCGACTTTGATAGGTGATTATGCTAAAACTATGGGACATAATTTTTTTTTTATTTGGGGAAATGACATGTTATCTAATGTGTAAAAGTTGAACAGTGTTTGGCACAAATATAAAATTTTGGGTTTTTACGGGTCCAACGTCCTTAAATTATTAACTTTATATGAGTTAAAATTCAGGAAAGCTTTGTGATTGGTCAGTTTGCATCCATTACCGATACCAGCGCTCAAGCGGCAGAAATGTTCCATGAGCCAAACTTTTAACGCTGATCTTTCTCACATGTAGTAGAACTAACCTTAGCTCAATGACCAGCATGTTTAAATACCACAGTCCTGTGTATATTCAAAACACGACCATTTGTCTCACTGGAACAATACACAATGAATGAATTAAGGCTACGACCCTCATTTATTTCAGATAATTGCAAATATCTAAATTATTTTTAAACAAAATGCTTTGAAATAAATTTAGAATGTTAACAGTAATACGATGCACAATTCGCATACAGAGTGTTTTTTAAAATAATATATAGTTTGTCACAAAAAAATTATTTTGTTTCATTTTGGCTTACTTTCGCAACTAAATTTGTGATATTTTAGGGGGGAATAACTACAAATCTGTTTGGTGTATTGCAACAGAAAAATTCAGATGCAAACAATGATATATAAGTGTTAAAACTGCCAGAATACATTTTTGATATATGTATCAGATTGTGTTTCAAAAAATATTTTCGAAATCACTGCGAAATGAAAGATTATGGCCTTAAGCGGTCTTGAGTATGTACAGGGCACTGGATTATAGCATGCGGGTCACCGAACAAACGAATTTATCCTTTACCCGCTAAGAACTCTTGTTCGCCATTTACCATCGCTATACCCGCCGTACGGCAAGTTGATACTTTTACAAACGAACTGTTGCAAAAATATTACGAGGAATACTTCCGTCATTACCATAAAAGTGTGTAAGCAAACGAAAAAGTAATACGATGAGACAAATAATAAATAAACAATGTTATCGTTACGCGTCCGCGAGTATGAAAATTGTCCGTAATAACTATTTTAAAAATGAGTTAAACACGTCTGTTATACGATAATTAGAGGATGGTTAGGTTGGCATTGATGTCGTAGAAATAGTTCTTCTGTGTATTGCGAACTGCGGCTAAAATATTGAAAATCGTTTAATGGAATGTGTACATAATGAGTTCAGTTTCAGGAAATGAAATAGAACGTATATTTACTTTTAGAATATATTACAATATTTTATAGGAAACGTAATTAGAGGTGGCGGATGAACAATGTACGTCGGCTTGTAGTGCAGCCGTCAGCCTGGCTATGTTATTGTTGACGTTTGGCGGAAGGATACATAGTTGGTGTGAAGACAGATCTTAGCTAGAAGCAGGGCTTCCAGAAAGTATCAAGTTACCGTACGACGGGTATACAGGCGTGTTCCTGTCCTACGTCGTACGTAGTCCCTCGACACCCAGAAATTTCGCGATTTCATTTCTGGGCGAACTAGACTGCAAACATAAAATTCAGTTCTTTTGTAATTGGATATAATTTTGTCAGACATGCCCTGGGATAGAGTTAGTCAATAACACGCCTTGGAAGTCCAGTGCTACTTACCTTTCATAGGCTGGAACATATCACTGTACGGGAAAGCAACCAATGAACTGATATCTGAATGACTGCACACAACACCGTGGAGTCTAATGTATAGGTCGTTGAACCCGCGAGATTTCCTGGTCTCTAGTAATCACGCAACTTTAGAAACACTCTGGTTGATCTGAGATGTGCTGGTATCAGTTGATGGCGTGTTCCTGTAGGGTTTGTAATTCACTGTTGGGCGTTGCATTTCTGTTCCGGTATTACTTTTAGAACCCATGTTTGTTGAACATCTTTGTCTTGTATTTGTGCATACTACCTTTTCTCAAAACATTGACTACCAGTATAATTTGTCTTCAAATTGTGACGTGCCGTGCCACAACCTGGTACGACTATGCGTGTTGCATACAGCATGCAGGAGTCAGCATCAGGCGCCTACGATACAACCTGCCCTACACGTGTGTTTGCTCAGCATTCATTTCCAGGAGTTATACGCCACAACTTTGAACATAATTAAAATACATGCGATTATTTTTTTACAAATAAGAAATTTGTACAAACTACGATTGTCAAAATATATTCTATTTTATGATTAAGGATTACATATCCGAATATTCAATAGACTTTGCTGTAGTCAGTTAAAATATATTCGGCAGAGAAGTCATTTTTGTAGCACTGCAACTGCTTGCTAGTGTTTTAAAGTATACAGTAACAAACGTTTCAAAAATATAAATTTGTGGGGTTGCAAACTGCATATATTATTTGAAATAAAATTTTGTTTCCTTTAGTTTTTTTTTTTTATATTTACTTTGCAAACAGTCGAACTGTGTTATTTTTGAACGATTCTTGCCCTGGGGACAAACTAAAGAAGTATTTTTGCTGCAAAGGCGTATGTCCAAAATACTTCTTTAGTTTGTAAACTAACTGTGGTGTGCATAAAATGCTGGCAAACAAAGAAGCAAAATCTTGTGGCTGTACTACTCGAAACTCCAGTCCTTCACTATTATTATTACTACATATGCTCGTCTATAAAAGCAAGCGGTGCTAATTTACACATTTCTATGTCCGCCTCAAGTAAAATAAGTACGAGAAACATAACAAATTTTGCACAGATCTAAAATAATGTTTATATATTTTTTTCAAACGTTTCATGGATTCGACTTATACGTTTTGAATGCACTAACATGTGGGACAAAGACATACAAAAATTAAAACTATAATGCAACATGTATCCATGAGAATCGGCACGTTATCTCTTTTTTTTGCTAGGATCACATATGACTAGAGAAGACTGTGAAAAGGTACATTGGCTGCTATAATTTATATAGAACGTCCCAACCCTAGATGGCAGAACAGCGCTTATGGCGCGCGTTGTTGCCAGATCGCAACCGCGTTACGAAGTTCTGTAGATGTACTACTACATAATTTTGAGTACTAGAATTATATATTTTAAATTTTTTGAATCGATATTATTGTAACTGGTAAAATGTTGAGCTTCAAAATATGTATCTAAACACATTTTTAGATTACTTTAAAATATGAAACCGTTCACGTACTCCACTGGTAGGTAACACGTAATTCGTAAACAAATAATATAAAATATGTTTCCTATTAATCATTATAGCTATTCCAGATGAAATACGAGATTTCGTCCATAGGAGTAGCGTCTGTTTGAAGATAAGAATGCGGTTGTGTTTATGATTATGAAACCGATGATGGAAAACCAGATGTTGTGTAGAAATGGGAAAATCTGGATGTTTTCGTCATTATTAACTTTTACTAAAATTGCATTATTTAAAGTGGGAGATTCATGAAACAAAATAATATAAACTTTTGGCCTTGATGTCAACTTAAAGGTACGATACCTCATTAAAAAAATATTTGCGTTTTAATTTCAAAATTATTTTAACGTCCTTAAAACACTCGCTCATAGGATTTCCAAGAGTAAAATTATTTTAAAATCAAAAGGCAAATATATTTTTTAAAATTGTTATTTTAGAGTACTGGATAATATCGTACTAAAAGTTAAAAATTACAGTTTTCCATTTTTGTGGAATTTTTTTGTTTTAATCCCTTATTTGTCTAAATACCATTTTTAATATTTTGCTCGAAAGCAAAGCATACGCCCAGTACTACATAGATGAACGTCCGCTTATAGAATATCTACTCGGCAAAAAATCCCATCGAATTATGATGAATAGTTTAGATATTATCGATGATTAAGTATTCTAGTCGTTTGCTCGACATCTTAACTTTCCATACCTCCTAAACGAGAACAGATACCAGAAATTTGTCTGTCATTATTGTTTGGATCCGTTTCACAACGATTGTATCGTAACTTTAAGACAAAAACATTAATTTGATGCTGATTATATACTTAACGAAAATTTCGTCAATGAACCAAGTAAAAACTTTGCAAACAATCTGGGTGACATACTTATTATTATTTTTTTTTGTATTTGCTCTAGTTTAGGTTTTTGATCGATTTCATTCTGATGACCACAGTTGACTAAATACACAGCATAATAACAATTAAGGTTACATAAAATTCCCACAAAAGTTTTTGAAGAACAAAAATTATTTTTGTACGAGTAGATTTCCCCAAACCAAAATATTACCCATACTGTTCTTTGGAATGAAATTTTTATAATCTGTTCTAGGTAAATATAATATTAACACATTTCAAGAAACCATAATAATAATAATATAAATAATAATAATTACCGCACAAGGCCCAGAAATGATACCATATATTTATTTAGGATAGTTATGCTTGCCTTTCATTTTCGGTTTCAACTATGCATGTTGGTTAAAGGTAGGGCCTATACCACGTTGCTGTTGTTTCTTCCTAAGAGCATAAATGGTTCGTTTGAACAAATGGTTACTGTGAAAAATACCTTAACTATATTAGTAGTAAGTATATGAACAATACTGGATTCCGTTCCCTCTCTTATAGCCTATCTATATTTTGCCTTTTAGGACATTTCACCTTCCATATAAATAAATATTAACAAAAAACAATCACTAACGACATTCTTGCTCCGAAGTCAGTCACTGGACATAATAAACCACGTGGCGGCGAGATACGGGTGCACTCCTGGACTAGTTTAAGACACGGGACAAAAAAATCTTTTGACTAAAGGAGGAATACGTTATTTACTACGCTGCCATTACAGAACCTCTCAGTCAGTAAAGCTAACGGAACTTCGAGCGCCCGTCAGCTGTTTTGGCTTGCAGCGAGAGCGCGTTGATCTAATACGCAACACATTTCACGCTGTTAGCAAGAGAACAGTTAAAGCTATCGCAGTGACGTTACTTTTAAAAAATATCTTAAACTCATTATGAACAACTTGCTCGCTTTCGTCTCTCATCTAACTTTAAAAATAATAATAAAAAAATTCTCACTGACCAACTTTTAAGGTTCCATTGTGTAATAAAACACATAAGGTTAGAAAACAATTTCTGTACATTTAACAAAGAAAATATTTATTCTTCTGATTTTTTCATTGGCGTCCAGATATATGAAATTATGCACCATAAAATTTTGAATACTATTATGCCATTAGTTCTGAAGTTACGATGTCATACATTTAACGATCCATGAAAACAGTATAAGTACAAAGATTTTGTATTCCAATTTTTTAAACCCCTTATAATATTGCACATGATAAAACAAATATATCATCTGATGCGTGTTCGATGCTGTACGATATGCGACAATTTTAAGATCAGTTACAATTTAAAATTTGTGGATTTCTGGCAACAACGCACGCCGAAATGACAGTGCTTATGTTAGTTCCCGTGCGTTGAAAATAGAGAGCGAAAGCGTATACAGCTCTTTACAGCAGTCTAAGCGTAAGATGTTATAAAGACTCTCTCGTCGCCCAACCGGCTCGAAGAATAAATGAGGCGTGATTCGATAGGGGTGGAGAAGCTATAGAATGTAAGGGCGAAAATTAATGGAGACCCCCGAGAAATTCCGCCGGTAAAAAGCGACGTTCGCCACGCTTCCTTCCAACATGTGAAAATCAGAACAACCCTGCCGGGATTTGTGTTTATCCTGTCGGGAATCGAATCGTTAACAGAAAGTTACATGCAGTTTTCGATCGTTGTCAGATTAAAAAGGCAACCACGCCCACCTAACGCGATTGGAAGTGGCCTATACGAGCCTACAGGCTATTCTCAGTAAAGTGAGCACTTTCAAAATTGTAGCCAATTGGAGTACTCCCGTCTCTTGTTAATATAAACATAGCATCATACCTAGTAAAAACAGATTACACAGTTTTTTTTATCTGAAACATGGCGACCAACTTCAATAGGTTATATTTTTCTGAGGTTAAAACAGAAAGTTTGAAATACGGAACCCATGGTCCAGGTCATATAGAAAGAGCCCTAGACACCGCCAAAGTTTCAGAAAAAAAAAAAAAAAAAAGGAAGCTTGTTTTACAGAAATAATCTTTTAGCTACGTAATTTTCTCTAATTTTGCCGTCAGTTTATTAATAGTAAAATATTACTGCTACATTTTTAATTTTTAAAATACGAGTGGTGCAGCGTGTTCGGTGGTCTTGCATCCTACCACGGCGATTCGGGTTCAATTCCCGTCCCGAGGGATTTTCTCGGAGATCTCCCGTTTCCCCCGCCCGTTCATTCCGGCGCTGCTCCATACTCACATCATATCACCACTCACCAGCTCTAAAGCTCTCTCACTCACTACTTCATACGAATATTAAATTATGATTTTATAGCACTTGAACGCCCTTAAAGTGGCTGCCTGGCCAGGCCGCAGAGCGGTGTGGAGACCTTCGGTCGTTTCCAAATGATTCGAAAACTTCTAATCGCACACGAGTGTCTGCTTAGGAGTAGCATTTAAAGAAAGTTACACGCGTGTATTCTCATTTCAAAAATAATATACTCTAGTGGCCGAAAACGGGTGATTTCGAGGTCTATTTTAGGTGCGAAAATCTTGCCGCAGAATCTACTGAAATGTATAGACGTGTACAATCTTTAATATTACGTGATAAAAATTATAGGGTGACAACTGAAAGTCTCGTATAGGTCATTCGGGATAAAGTGAGCACTACGAATTAAACCTATGGAAAATAACACTAACCGTTACTGCATATAATTGAACATTAACTATAGTTGCCTTACTGCTTGTATGGTTGGCACCGAAATTACGCAGTATAGTCCCGTGTGTTTTCCTATTCAAATACAACAAAACCGAAACATAATAAACCGTACTCGACATGATTGTATTTTATATAATTAATAAACTTATTTTTATTAAACTATATCGATTCATACTGACTGCACAATTTGTCTTACACGCGCAAACATCAAGTGGCGTGTCCGGAGAGGTTAGACATGTCTCGTCGTTAGCCGTTACGCGCGGAAATATACGAATTGAGCTGAAAAGAGAACATTAGCAGGGCTTTTTTAGTGCTCACTTTATCCTGAACCACCAACACTGCGCGCGCATTTCGACTTGGGTTGTAGAGGCGATATAGGCAGTTCGGAATAAAGTGAGCTAAAGATCTATTTCCAGCCAATTCGTATCTTTCCGCGTGTAACAGCTAACGACGGGAAAAGTCTAACCTCCTGGGACACGTCACTTTATGTTTGCGCGTGTAAGATAAATTGTTCAGTCGACAGGTACATATATAGTTTGATGGAAAAAAAGTTTATTAATTATATATAAAACAATTATATCGCTGTCGGTTGATTTTGTGTCAGTATTGTTGTATTTAAATATGAATAAACACGGAACTATGTTGTGTTACTTCGTTGCCAACTATACAAGCAGTAAAGTGACTATCGGTAATGTTGAATTATATGTAGTAACAGCTAGTGATATTTTTCAAAGGTTAAATAATGAGTGTTCACTTTATTCCGAACGGCCTATATCACAAAACATGTGCCGGCCAGTGTTCGTAGTGACTCTTCGATTTTCGCGTCACACACACACACAATGGACCCTTCTACAAGCGGCCGCCTTAACGGCCTCGCCTACCACGCGCTTAAAATGTCTTGCAGTATGTTCGTAAATACGTTTTTTTTTAAAACAAACTATTCCACATATGCCCAATATGTCTATGTACGAAAAGAAAATACACTACAAACGATGACTGAAGAGTTGTTTAAAAGCATCACGTCGATTATTAAAATCATTTCGGAGCTCCTCAAAACGGCTAAAAACAGCTTTTTCAACCAATTACATCTGAAAAATTACTCATGGGATTTGCGTGAAACTATTCTAGGAGCATGCAATGGACTTAGCTTAAAATTTTCCACCAATAAAAAAATGGGGTCACCACTGAAAGTGTCAGTCAGGCAAGTGATCTACGATACCACTGCTCGTTGTTTCAGTGTCTTGCGGTAGAGGCGATACCGCACAAGACGAGTCGGTCAACATCGCCCTTGGCACCGTGCCTCACTCACACAATTACACAGTAGGCCTTAACGTACTGGCAATGGAGGATAATATCCCCGTGATAAGGGACGAGTGATCTAAATACATCGTGCACCTACATACAAGTTGTATTTAAATAACACATAGAACGTCAGAACCACAGCTTTTACGCACCAATAGAATGCCGTAGTTAGGTATTAATGCCTTTTTGACACAAAATGTTGCCTAATCATGGAGGCAAATTGAATCGGTGTGTCATACCAATTGTGTTAATCTTCACAAACGCTTTTTATTTGTTTCACCTAATTTTTGTTACAAGCTTTCACTAAACTCGGCAAACTGGTCTATTAAAGCAAGACACATGAGTAGCTCAAAGCAGTTAAAATGAGGCATCAGCGTCTACAGTGCTGCAGTAGTGTACAATCAAGGATACCCCGAATGCCAGGTAAAACGCGCCGATACAGGATGTCGGCAAAGACCTCGCAGCGATCATAACAGTAACAGGAAGCGTGGTATCCACGTGGTATCAATGAGGAAGGCCGCTGATAACGTACAACACGCAAGTGGCTGTTCCTAGAACATGGCGTCATTCTGTGTATACGTTACGCTGAAGGTATTATTAGTAATACGTGGAGCAGCATCGTGCGAATATAGCACCAGTTAACTGAAACCAAAAGGACTGAGACGTACTGTTGTATATTGTAGTGTTCTATAATGTTGGCAGTTCTACTGGCAACTGTGTACATCGTGTCATGGCGACAGTTGCTACTGTGGTAATGTTTAAAGATGAATAAATAAACGTATAAGATACAAAACGTACCAAAAACACGTTTCAATAAAATAAAAATCTAGAGTTATTTAAATAAGTTTGAAATGGATGGTTACAGAGAATGCCATGTCTGATATTAATCATTCCAGAATATTAAATGCAAATTTATGCAAACTAAACTACGGCCGTAACAACGATGGTTTGGGAGGAGGACGAATGTGTCTCGCCTCCCCGCTCGTTCTTCACCCACTTTTTCCTACATTTAAATCTTCATTTCAGTGTGGTTAAGGGGGCAGGACACCCTTGACAGAGTGTCTTCTCAACTAGGGGGTGAGCGGGCCTAACTATCGACCACCAGTTTTATTAGGAAGATTAGTTAATGCTTAAATAGTTCCTAAACAATGCAATTGAAAGAAAAAAACTGCTAATTTTGCACCTTGTAATTCAGAATTTCCCAAGGAGCCCCCTCCCTCCCTTCTCCAAGAAATGAGGTGATGGGCAAATTTCGGCCCCCTCCCCCAACACAAAATGGGGTATAATTAAGGACATTGGTTTATTTGTGTTGAATAGTAGTAGGAAAAAATTCAGACATTCACATCTTCCCTTTTTTTTTTTATAAATAACTTCCCTTCCCCTCCCCCGAAAAGTTGACACATACCTGGCCTAAACAATAAAAAAAAGTCTGTTCCACACATTAAAAACATGCAAACTGTAACTTGCACAGCACTAATATACAAAAAAATTGCATTGAATTATTTACACAATTACCAATCACTCACTTAAAAGCTTTCTGAAATATTGTCTATGTTCACTATTTTCTGTCTGACTGAAAACTACAGAATCAACCAAATGGAGCACGTAAATGAAAACCTATTTTAAAATTCAAGATAAATAAATTCACTTTCCTACTGCCATCACATATTTCATGTTTATCTCCTCCTCCGCCCGTACGACAGGGTTGCATAGCGCGCACTGTGCAGTGTCAGGGTGACTGGGTTCGTTTACAAAGGACTCCACATGCGTATAGTAGCGATTATATTTTGGTACCAGCTGAGGTTAGGTAGTCTTGCAGTCACATTAAGGTTAATTATACTACAGGTTAGAAAGAAAATGTTTTTCTTACGTGAGAATTCAGCACAGGGAAAATTTCTTGGCTAGTTTCACTGCTATCGCTAAGGAACCAGTAAAATACAAAATAGCAGTATATATAATTTAAACAGACTTGGAAATTATGTCATTAATTTTAAAGTGACAAGAAACCAATTTTGAGTTTTAAACTATCAATTTAATGTAATGTAAATTCAGAAAGTTCTGTGATTGGTAAATTTACACCTCTTAATGATACCAGCGCTCAAGTGGCAGAAATTGTCCCTGTGACAAATTTTTAACATTGATCTTAGTATAATTAACGTCAGTTACATTACTAGGTTAGTGATCAACATTAGGTTATATATAAAACCCTACCAACAATTAAGGGTCTTGCAACTCTTAAAAAGTGCTTGGACTATTATTTAAAACACCTCACGTTAACCTCGCAACTAAATATGAATAGTGTCCAAGAATCGTTACATCGTCATGTTTCCACTGTCAATTTCCTTATCTCATTTGCATACTGCAGGTGCGATAAATGGCTAGAAACTGGTGTTTGGTGGCAGCTTTTACTATTCAATCTTCTTAACAGATATATTCATCTTGACTGTCTGGCCATGAAACTATGGGGTCACAACTTTAAGGCGGCTGTCAGCCGGGGCTATAGAATTGTGTGGAAAGCTTAGACAGATAACCAATAATTCAAAAAATGATGTAAGCATGCAAATTTTCTGTGCTTACAAATTATATTCAAAAAATATTACACATGGGAGTACCCATTGCAGACCCTCTAGGGGCCTTAAGAATATTTCTTGTGGATGAAAATGGCAAAGTATACACTTCTGCCATCCGTTGTTGGGCTACAATTAACAATGTTTAGAGGAGAGTTATCGACAAAAAGACTGCACAACAGCACTGTGACTTATGCCTAGAAGCCAGGGTGGGGCATATTACCATACTTTCTTGTCCTCGGATGCACAAAGTACATCAACTAAGGTAGCCATCTTAGAGCAATGTTCAGGTGAGTCGCTGACAGTAAGACTGCAAGCTGTTTGAGTACCCAGCATACAATTGTGGTGAAAAAGTGTCGCAACGACGTCTGAATTCGCAGTGTGTAGCCTGTTGAAACAAAAGTTCAGTATTGCTACCTTTTTTCCTCAAAGGTTAACAGAGAAGTGCAAGTCCCCCAGGAGGCTCTGCGGAGCAATGTTGCCAGGTCACTTTTATTTCTGACTAAAAGAAAAAAAAAAAACCAACAACAACAACAACAACAACAAAGAAATCCATCAAATTTTCCAAGAGCAGTAAAACTTTCAGAGAATAGACTACATCATCAAGAAGAAATTTCTCATCACCAATTCAAAAGCTATTTTAGCTACACTTCAGAACCTTATTAAAATATGGGAGAGTTTGGCACAGGAAAACATTTTGCCATCAGTTGCGCTGCTATTGCCAAGGAGGCTGTAGTAACACTAATTTTAACTGGGCTTGGCTTGGAGAGAAGTCAATTCTGAAGTGAGAAACAAACCAAATTCAGCTTTCAAAACATCTTCATATAATTTTATATGTATTCACAAAGTTCTACAATTAATAAATTTTACCTATACAAGTGCAAGTGGCTGAAATATTCCATTGTCAAAACTTTTATCACAGATCTTTCTAATCTGTAGCAGAATTAACCTTATCCTGCTCTAGAGAAGATTAAGAGGTGCTTAGCAGACAAAAGTTACATTGGTGGTGGAAAAGTAAATGCTAGACATGTCACCACAACAAAGTGAAACTGAATGTATTGTGTTCAAAATATAGACGAAACAAGTATGAAATATATTTAAATATAAATAAAGTAGAGTGAGACCTCTGTGGCATGCATCAATAATTGATGCCCTCAGAAGCAGGTAGTAAAGTTGACAATAATGTTTCAAACTGCGAGGGGCCGCAGTGGCTGAATGGTCAGACCATTTGCCTCCCACTAAGACGATCCTTATTTGTTTCCCAGCAGGGCCGGTCTGCGGATTTTCGTATGCGGGAATCATGCCGGACAATGCCGCTGGTCGGCTGATTTCCTCTGGGAATCTCCCGTTTCCTCCGCCCCTTCATTTCGGTTCTGCTCCATACTCACATCATGTCACCCCTTACCAGCTGCGTCATTTGTGTCATTTTTGACCGCAGTTGTTAACTTCACAAAGTGTTTGCTGGGCTGATGGGGTTTGCTGATAGCTTTTCTTCAAGGAGCATTAATCTGCTGGCTTGATATACATACATACATACTTCAGTATATACATGTATCAATGCTTGCAACACCCCTCCTCAATTGATCATCGGTAACAATGTCTTATCCAGTACTTTACATATCAGTTCACACTGCTCATTCCCAAATTTCTCCTATGTCTGAAAAATGGATCAGTTGCCAAACCTTTAGTCAGTACATCTGCTTTTTGTTGTTCTGATGGTACATACTTTACACATATAATATTGTTATGACACAAATCCTTCACAAAGTTGTATTTAACATCAATGTGTTTCAATCTTCTTTGTTCCCAATTTCCTAGTGCACATATACATGACTGGTTGTCTTCAAATATGGTTACAGGCTCTTTACTTTCAACACCTAGCTCATTCAGCAAGTGCATGAGCCAAAGGAGCTCTGAAGTAGCTGAGGTAAGAGCAACAAACTCAGATTCTGTTGTGGACAAGGCTACTGTTTTTTGTTTCCTAGTTGCCCAGCAAATTACATCTCCATACATTTCGAACAGAAAACCTGAAACAGACTTCCTATCTGGCCGATTTGCAAAGTCAGCATCCACATACCTAACCAATGGTACATGGCTGTCACTCCTAAACCACAGTCCCCAATTCAGAGTCCCCTTCAGGTACCTCAGTATTCTCTTCAGGCCCACACATTGCACATTAGTAGCATTCAACTGAAATTGGCTGTAGAAATTTACAGCAGCACTGATATCAGGTTGAGTGGTGAGACATGCATACATAAAGCTACCTATCAATTCCCTGTACGGTTTCACATTTATGATACATGGCTTAGTAACATCCTGATTTGGTTTCAGTTCTAATGGTGTTTGCACAGGTTTACTATGCTCCATCTGAAATTTAGTTAACAGCTTTAAAAGGTAATTAGTCTGACTCAAATACATTGTTTGACCTATCCGCTCTACTTTAATGCCAAGAAAGTATTTAACATCTTTCAAATCCCTCATTTTGAACTCTGACATGAATTTTCCTTTCAATTCTTCAATTTTATCCAATGATCTGCTAGCAATCAAGAAATCGTCAACATAGAGAAACAAATATACAACACAACTGTCATTATTATGCATGTAAACACATTTGTCAGCTTGACACTGCACAAAACCCAGGGACTAAACATATGCATCAAATCTGGAGTTCCATCCCCTAGGGGCCTGTTTTAAACCATACAAGGTTTTCTTTAACTTTAGGACCATGCCGTTCCTGACTTGTACTCCCTCTGGAGGATACATGAAGATTTCCTCCTTCAAGACCCCGTGAAGAAAGCATTCTTAACGTCTAAGTGATGGACATGTAATTCATGATGGTTGGCCAGAGAAAATAGTATTCTAACAGTTGTCAGTTTAGCAACAGGAGCATAAATGTCAATATAGTCAAACCCTTTCTGTTGTGAACATCCCTTTACCACTAACCTAGCTTTGTACCTATCTAAATTCCCATCTTGGTCATGTTTCACAGTGAATACCCATAGACTATTAATTGCTTTCTTTCCCTCCGGTAGCCGAACCTCTTCCCATGTCTCACTTTCTGTTAAAGATTTAACTTCCTCATCAATTGCTTTCACCCAACAGTTTTTGTCACTTCTGTCCTCCAGCTCCTCAATACTCTGAGGTGCACCTTCACAAAAAGCAATTGCATTCAATGCCATGTTTACATTATCTTCTGGAGACAGTGTAACCAAAACTTCAGGTTTCTCTAACCTCTCCTGGATTAACCTCACTTTAGACCAGGATTCCTTTTTCAATCCACTCACAATGTAATCCTTTAAGTACCCGGGAGCCTTCCTTACTCTCGTTTCATTTTCCTCATCACTTGACTCTCCAAAACCATGAAAGCTTTCCTGTTCCTCATCAGAATCCACACCATTTTCATTTCCTAACTTTCCCTCTAAACATTTTTCATTCTCTGGTGAGGATTTTTGAGCTCCTACATTTTCCCATTCATGATCCCAATACCCTTTCTCAAATTGATTTCTAGTTTCATCAAACTTAACACTGCTGGCAACAATTATCCTGTTCAAGTCTGGACACCACAACCTGTACCCATTATCACAATAGCCTAACATAATACACTTGCGACTACATGAATCAAACTTTCCATTTCTCTCACTCTTTACCTTATGAGAATACGCTATACATCCAAACACTCTTAACTTACTCAGATCAGGCATTTTCCTATACCACAATTCAGCAGGTAGTTTCCCATCTAGCAAAGCTGTGGTAGGGCTCCTATTTATCAAATACACAGCTGTTAAAGAAGCTTCCAACCAACATGTTTTACTTAGCTTAGAACCCAACATCATGCACCTTGCCTTGTCAAGTATGGTAAGGTTCATTCGTTCTGCCACCCCGTTTTGCTCTGGGACCCTTGGGATTGTCAATTTATACTTTATACCCTTTTCTTCAAAGAAGGCATTTACCTCTTGATTAACGTATTCCCTTCCGTTATCACACCTGAAACTGCAAATTTTTGTTGAAAATCTAGATGTGACCATAGCCTCGTACAATTTAATAAAATGTAGCACTTCACATTTTGATTTCAGCCCAAATGCAACTGTGAAGTGGGTGTAATCATCAATAAAGGTCAGAATATATCTTTCACCATCATGGGTGCTAGGTGAAATCGGACCACATAGGTCGCTATGAACTCTCTCTAATGGCCTCGTTCCCCTTTCCCTTGTTTGATTATGAGGTCCTGCTGTTTGCTTCCCTTCTATACAGATCCTACATATGTCACTTCCCTCCTTAAGATTACCAATGTCACTAACCACCTTCGAAAGCTTACACAGATTTTGATTACTAATATGACCAAGTCTAGCATGCCACAATTTTACATTACTCTGAACTGAACATCCATTAGCTTTACTTTCATACCTTTGCACACTTGCAGACATTTTATACAAATTCCCTTCTCTTATTCCAACTACTACAACTCTCTTACCATCAAAAACAGTACATTTGCCATTTTCAAATACAACTTTGAACCCTTTACTCTCTAACCTAGGCACAGACAATAGGTTATACTTAAGATTTTCAACTAACAAAACATCCTTAATTTCCAGTTTCCTGAGTTCTCCACTTACTTGTGTTTCAGCCAATACATCACCTATTTCCTTTGCAACTAAAAAAACTTTAGATTTGGCTACACCTATTGATACTGGCACATTTAGTTTTCTTCTATTAACAACAGGCGTATCAGACATCACAAGATGGTCTGTTGCTCCTGAATCTAGCACCCACACCTCATTTTTACTCAGACTATCATTTGTTACACAACACTCATCTGTTGACACTAGAAAACTATATAGTACTGGCACTTCCAGTTTGTCTTTTTCTTGTTTAGCAAGATGTGCACTCCTCTGTGAAGTTTCCCTTCCTCTCAGCCCTCTTCCAGATTGTGATCCTCTTCTGTGCATTCCACCACCTGGCTTCCAGCATTCATACCTCTTATGCCCCACAATCCCACAGTTGTGGCACTTATAAGGGTATTTGGCTTTCTGACTGGTATACCCTGATGTTCCACTGCTCCCTGGCCTAGCAACAAACCCAGTCGCACATCTGGTTCCTGAGAATGCAACGGGTTGAAAGTCTTGCCGAGTTTTGTTTCCTTTCCTCTCCCTGCGAGCAGTTTCCTCATCTTCTATTCTCTGCCTTACAAACTCAAGGGACAAATTACCGGCACCAAGTGTTTGTAGACCCGACACTACTCCTAACTCTTCTGGCATTGTTAATAAGAACTTTATAACAACTCCCTCTTCATCCAACTGCTCACCTGTAGTCTTCAACTCTCGGACCAGTTTGTCGAATTTTAAGCAATACTCGCTGAATGCTTCAGTGGATGGTCTATACTTCAGTGTGTGCAGCTTTTTATTTAAGATCATCCTGCTGGTAACCTCCTTCTTTTCAAAACATTTTTGTAGGCTGGTCCATACTTCATGTGCTGTAGGTTTACCTTTCACATACTCAAGCTGGCTGTCATGAATTCTTTGTATGATAAAGTTCTTACACTTTTTGTCAGTCCGTTTAAGTTCTAATAATGCTTTCCCTTTAGAATCCTTTACACTTTGGTCATCTCCATTTCCCACGGTGCATGAAGCCTGCCATTCAATAAAAGGTTTCTCCAAATGATCTAACACTTCCTTTTCATCCAAGAACACCTCCATCCTAAATTTCCAGTCATCATAATTGTTACCATCAAATAATGGTATTCTATATTTGTCTTCCTCCATTCTGCCAACTGTGTTAACCTCAAATCACATGTGGTGTTATAACCTTACCTCAACATTTACTATTCCATCTGTATTTTCCACTGCCCACTACCATCTGGACCCATAACCTGATGACTTGGAGACATCTGATAGTGGGTAAGTGTTATAATTGAAGACCAGACATGGTGAAAAACATTATTTACTATCAATATAATTCTCTACATCATCACCACAACTCTTCCACACAGTTCCTGCCTAAACTCTAGCAAAACAAGATAAAAACATAATAACAAAAATGAGTGCTGTGAACACACACACACACCAACCAAACAAAAACAACTTTCTCAGCTGTTTTACAAGACAGGTTTACCACACTTTGAAGTCTATAATTTATACTAATGATTAATTGCCATTTACAACAGGTTTGCTGATAGCTTTTCTTCAAGGAGCATTAATCTGCTGGCTTGATATACATACATACTTCAGTATATACATGTATCAATGCTTGCATACACATACTGGATGTTCAGAAATAAACTCATAATAAGAACACGACATGACTCCTGGTATAAACTGGAGATGAAAATGTTTGTGGCAAAATGTTGGAAAACATTTTACATGCACAGTGTGGCAACACTGCAAGGACATAGTCCTCATTTGCACCCCACGTCCAATTATTTTATGTATGTTACTTTGAGTAAACGTAGAAATCTTGTTTGGACTGTACAGGCTTTAAACTTACACCCATTATATGTACGCAGGTCACGACAGCAGTATAAGAAGATATCTGTGGAGCACAAGAGGGGACTTTTTGGACATCCTGTATTTTTAAAGAGACCAAAGAACACATGCAGCACTGTTTTACTACTATACTCTGTTTCATATACGTTTGGATAAATTTGACATCATCTTATGGGCGATAATTTTTTAGTATTTTGTGATTTGATGCAGAATGCAAGACATTTTTAGCTCTAAAATGAACCTGAAATGTCCATTTCATAATTTGTACTGCAAAGTTCATCTTGTGTAATGACAAAAATAACAAAATATCACAAATTAATGCCCATAAATTGCTGTCTGACCAATCCAAACTTATATGAAATAAAGTATACATAGTTATTTTAATTTAACACATGGCAAAGGATCTCAAATTCTTAGAAGGGTTCATGGATAATGGTACACCAAATGCACACACAACAGAAACCATATTTAACACAGTTAATTTTATCTATACATATAACTTTCCGACTGCACACGAGGGTCGGCGACAATATTCAGACCAGCTGGCAATGACAAATAAAGACACTGCTTGTTGTACTTCAATGTTGCATGGGCGGTCAGACACACCAGGCATGTACCGCAAGTGTATTCTAGAAGTAGATTTTTGTTTTACAGCTGGAACTTGGTGATTGATGGTAACCACTTACATTATTGCTGAATCCTAACCCTTTTCAATAACCTTTCATGCTTCATCTATATTTTCAACACTTTATTAACGAAGCATAGTTTTAAATGTATTTTTGAAGACATACATAACAACTGGATGAAAACTATTTGGTTTTGTAAAAATAGTACCAGAAGTTTTTGTATTTATTGAAGTACGATTGCTTATATAAACGTTCTAGGTAGTATATACATTTAGAATACAGTAGACCAATAGTATGTTTCCACTTACGTTTTCCTGGTTATAATGCAATCTTCACTTGGTCCCTACAGCAGTGTTAAAATAGGAACTTACCCTCTTATGTTTTCTAACTTATAATGTAAAAATTGTTCACAGCCCCTTCAGAAACATAAGATTCAACTGTATTTCAATTGCAAAACAAATCTTTGTGCAAGTCCCACCAGCAGAAATCCTCTACATTGTCCACGAAACTGCAATATGTTGTTAGTATCCCACAATGTTGGAGTTTTACTAAAAACACTTTCAGGGGAAAAAAAAAAGGAAATATAATAATTTTATTTACTTGAATGGGGGTAGTGCATAGAAAAACAATTTAATATTCATACGATTTTTCCTAAACAATTTCGCACCAAATGCAACCACAAAGTTATAACTCCATGCATAATATTTTAATTTTCAAGTTATTGAGCTTGCCACCACGAAAATTGAAAACACCTAACTGGCTAACATGTGTTCAATAAAATTGGACAGTTAATTTTGTTTGCCGCCCGCTAGCAAGGCATGTTAGTAGGTTTTGTAATCTTACTCAGACTTAAAAAACTGGGCAAATTTAATGGACCAGGTTACTTAAGAGAAGTCTTCACCAGTGTTAAATTTCCACCTTTGATGCATGAAACAGTGTAGTGATAAGAGCCAGTGTCCCACGCTTTACAAGAAGCATATTGTCTCTATTCGCAGCATGCCAAACAGTGTGCAAGGTTTTCATCGTAGCCTTTTTTCGTATGGGACTTAGAGCGATGACCACATTACTTTATTTTTAAAGAGTATGAAGTAAAGACCAATGCATGCCTCTCGCTTTGCACTTTACGAATTCGTGTAGTATTTTCGGAGTTACAGCAGTCTAAAAACACACAGTTTTCACACATTTTGAGAGGCCCGAAAAACATGTTTCTAAGAAGCATGCTACATTTTTAAAACATAAAAGCATAGTTTCAAATGTGTGTTCTTTTAGCAGATATTCATATTATGTTTAACTTAAACGGTTTTGCATAAAAAAAGAATACATGTGACACGCTGCAACACCGTTCATGCGACAGTCGAGGACTTCTCTTAAAAGCTAACTCTCAAAATTTGCTTGTCAATTAATGCACCCTTGTAGTGGAATATTTTCTTAGTTAATAACAAAGATTTAACTGGTATTGTGTGAGCGAGTCGCATATTACGACGTTTTAGTGGTAGGTTAGAGCTTACGTCTGTTTAATTCAACTGAAAGTCAGAAATTATAACTTACTACAAATCCATTTTATTGTGTAAAATCCACTCCAGAGTAATAAATTTTGTTTTATAGTCAACCATATAAAGGTCACATATATATATATATATATATATATATATGACACACACACAGTGAACCCTCGATAACTCTGACTAAAAGGGGGAAGAAGCTGTCCGAGTTACGATTTGTCCGTGTTATCGAGGGGCGTCCGGGGAGGTGGGGTAATCAATCACAAGAAACCCAAAGAAATTAGTACGCTATCATTTCCACAAGCAAAAGAGGTTGCAATAAATACTGTTTTGTATGTAACTATCGCATCAAGTTACAGGAGGGCCGCCATGCAGTGTGAAAATTAACGCTAACGTGGATGACTATAAAAGAATGTCAAACAATGTGGGCAGTCAAATCTTTATTTTTATGATACGTCTGGCTAATCCTTTTTATCTCTGTGCTAGAAGCTGGCACCAAGGCACCCTTTTATCACATAAAAGTTTTCGCCTGGCTGGCGACAGCCAATGTGCATGCACGTGTGAGATATAAGAAATGATCGTTGGAGATAAGCTAGGGAGGTTGCGAGCAGAAGTAGTCAACGGCAACCGGTACAGTCTCATCACAACAGCTACACAAGCACGGCACATGACCACAAGCATCTCACACACGAGGTTTACATTGAAAAATACCTTCCGTTCATATGTCCCAGCATAGGGGCAGCAGCCAGCTGCTAGCCTGATAGTTACTCTATCCTGCTACAAAGTTCCAAAGGTACAAAAACAATTTTCCTCGTATACACGAATAAAAACAGTACTGTAATTAACAATCCTTCTGGGTTACTGTACAGACATATGTGAACATATTTTAGCACTACGAATTTAAAAATTTAATTTTATGTATGTAAATTGCATCATAGAACGCGTAATTTACAGCCTTATTCTTACACAAATTGTCATATTATAAAGCAATAAAATTTTAATCATGTTCTACAGAGTTAAATGGTAGTAAAAACAACTAAAAGCAAGGCACAAAAATGTTAAAAACTATTGGACAACTGTCTAAATTACTGTTTTGCTTAGTTAAATGTACTTTGTTTTCAGCTATCTCTTGCAGCTCTACACCTCTCACAACAACCACTCATCTCTACCGAATGTACCATCTGTTTACCGTCTGCTCCAGATTTGTATCATACAGTCATTTCAAATGTTTCTACGAGAAATAGTTTTTCCCAGGGTCACTTCATTAGAATATCTAATGGGACCCGGGGCAACGTAAATCTGAGCCTCTCCCCTCTTTTTTTATAGTGATGATACTGTGCGCTTGTAGGCATTCACACTTCTGACATTTTGGTTGCGGTCATAGCTCTCACCTTGGCAATGGACGTCTACGACATCTTTATTAGCACTTACACTTTTAAATACATTTCACAGCTATCTTCAAAGTTTGTTAGGAACTTTACAAAAGCCCATTCATCTTAAATAATAACTCTTATCTTTTATTTTTTATTCAAACGCGAGAATGTGAGGCCCGGGGCAAATTTCCCTTCCCCCCCACCCCCCCGTTTTTATACCATCAAATTGACTAAGTTACGATTTTTTCTACACCACGTTGGCCTCCACAGCGTAGTCAGGCATCTGTGTACAGTGCAAGAGGCTTTGAATCCCGGCTCAGGCATGCATTTTGCATTGTTCTTTCACCACCTACATCGGCTCTTGATACCATTGTTGTTAAAGCATAAAACCCTATCACCAATTTTTCTACATCGCAATGCGAAGCAATGATTTTTAATTTCTCTTTTTAATGTCTGGAACAATTTGTTTTGCAACCCTGAATTCATTGCACATATCAGAAAATAATTTTCCAATAATGTGTCATTGTAACCTGTAGTTACAGTCATTTCACAAGCACCACACTGAAATGTTTGTTTACGACACACGTGTGCGCCTGGCTCGCTGGACGAAGAGGTAGGAAAGATAAAGTGAGAGATCGGCCTGCTCCGTTGCATCTTACTCGCGCGTCGCACACCTCACTAGCAACATTTTACCACACAGAACTTACCAGATATTTAGTGTGGGATTATTAAAGGCTAATTGGCGATGGACGACTATGTTATAAAGTTTAATACTCTTCTAAAATATAACGGGATGAATTTAAATCTAGCAGAAACAATTTTAGTATGTCTTAACCCAATAAATATTATATACATATATATATATAATTTTAAATTCTGTCCAAATTATTTGAAGTCCAGGACATAGAGGTCCT
Organism: Medauroidea extradentata; assembly: GCA_003012365.1. Taxonomy (NCBI): domain Eukaryota; kingdom Metazoa; phylum Arthropoda; class Insecta; order Phasmatodea; family Phasmatidae; genus Medauroidea; species Medauroidea extradentata. The sequence goes on along the minus strand of PNEQ01011843.1, from coordinate 2,606 downwards.
AGTTATCGAAGGTTCACTGTATGTGTATGTATATATAATCCCCTACTGAGCTAACAGTTCAAATACGTTTGAGCAAACCTGCTGGCTCTTGCATATTGGTGATCTAGCATATTGATTGCATGAATTGAGAAAGCAATAAAACACAATGCCTTATCTATTAAAAATCATTTTTCTTTCCAGTTATTATGTTACAATGTTTTACTTCAGACTGTGTTATTTTCTGTTTAAATATTAAAATGGCTTTCTGACAAATGTTTTAAAACACCATAACTCGTAAACAAATAGCCCATATTGCCGACTTTTCCTTAACACGTTTTAGAGGCTCTAATTAACAATAAGTACAGTAGCTATCTTATTTGTAAAATCACCATTGCATGCCCAAACAAAAAAATTTTGGATTTATAGACTATTTAGTGGTAATATTGGTTGAGATGAGAAAATTTTATAACCAAGTTTTTCTGCCATTGGCAACTTTTGTCTTACTGAGGTCCTACTGTATAGACACACAAATTAATGCAATTTGTATGATGTGCCATATTGTCGCCACCGCAATTAAGATTAATAGCCACAAAGTGTTACTCAACTGTCGTAAATTCCAGATGTTATAAATAAATATATCATGAGACCTTACTTTCTTATCATTTTCAGCTCCTGCGGCATTTCGTTACATCAAGGTTCCACTGTATATTAAAGTAACTTAATATTTTTGGCAGAACCACTGACGTATGAACTCTGAAACGACTATCTATAACTTACTGGACCTTGGAGGTAACGTTAGTTTCGTTTGACAACCCGATTTTGTGCATAATTAAATATGCACATTTGGTGTGAACACATTTCATGGTTAGCAGTAAATAGGAACTTTTGTTTTCAGCTTCTGCGAGTCCACTACTGTATTACAGTTGCAGTGTTTACAAACTTTGTTTTTATTTTTCTATGTCATAGATATACTACTACGTTCAGTTGGGAAAGTCCACGGGCAACACAAACACAAGGTGACTGACTGTTAAAATAATAATGCTATGTTCCAGCTGAATATTTTGGTACTTATTATAATTGATTCTTGCGGCAACCATTTTGTACTAATAGTGTCGTACTTGAGCATAGTTAACATCTCTGATGCAGAAAGGTAAACATAACATTGCAGTGTAATGATTATGCAATTTAAGTAATTTTACAATTTCTGTCATCTCAAAAATTAGATGTGGCAATTGTGTGATGAAATACGGTAATTAATCCACTCCTTAGAGATCTACACTAGACCCCCGATTTTACGAACCCTGGATTTAACAAAGGTAGCGATTCTACGAATACAATCTCAGAAACCCTCAAAAAATAACAAAATTATATGACAAAAAAAATTGTAAGGAATTACGTTGACAATGAATAAAACATACTGTATCTAATTCACGGCATTAAAATATGAATTTTAGAGTTGCAGTTATTACTTGGCAAGTCACAATATTAAATCTGCCATCTTGTGAACGTTCGAACAGTTGCGCTATCTGTCTGCTCTGTACGCTACTAGTATCTACGTTCTCGTACAATTCATCAACAACGTCGAGGGAATGTTTTTACGTAAAGTTATATAAAACTGCGCAATAAATAAATACATCCGCTTATTCCTTCTTTCTTTGGTGAATAATTTACAAGGGCATTTTACTAGTAAGGAATGCCTACTTTTTTTTCATTAAACGCTACGCAAATCGGGCTATTCGCTCGTGAGAAGGCACTCGACAGCTCGGTTTTCTCTCTTTTTTTTTTAGGACAATGGTCTATCAAATCTATTGTTTAGCGGTGTTCTTTTGATCGTAAGACACCTGACTATTGATATAAATTTATATTTCCACTATCACGCGCGTTATTTTTCCGTTAAATGCTACGGAAGTCGGTCTATTCGCTCGAGAGAAGACACTCGGAATCTTTATTTTCTCATTTTTTGGGGACAAGGGTCAGTCATATCTACCGCTCAACAGTGCGACGTCTGGCTACTGATATCAATTTATGTTTACATTATTACGTTAATCAATTTCCCGCAAAACGCTACGGAAGTCGGGGCCTAGAAACACTTGGCAGAAAAAATGCAATTTTAAAATTTTCTGTTAAGGTAAAGGGGGGGGGGGGGGCAACAATAAGCCGCTATCGAATTTACAAAGGTAGCGATTTTACGAATGCGATGAGAGGAACCGTGAGTATTCTAGTGTAAATATTTAATGTTTCTGGCAAAGGAAAAAAATATTTTTCTGTCCGGAATTTCAAAATTAGTAATTTACTTTTTTTTCAAGATTTTGTATCTTCAAAACCACGACCCGTCTTACATGCGGGGTTGTCCTACATGCTGGGTCATTCCATGGAAAATCACCCAATTTCAATTATTTTGGTTGCTGACCCATTTTGAAAAAATTTCAAATTTTGTCACACATAATGTACATATTTCAACAGTGCAAACCCAAAGTTATTGATTTTTATCTGCCCTCATTTTGATTTTACAGAACAAAATGGCCGGTACCGTGTACCAAAATTTACATTTTCAAGGGTTTTTGTATTGTTTAATATCTTGATATCCATAAAAGATACAAAGTCATGTGTTATCTCATTGCAAAGAG
>PNEQ01011840.1:0-21955 GCA_003012365.1 Medauroidea extradentata | reverse complement strand
ACATCGAAGAAGGTTTTCGTGGCTTTCCAAATGTTGATTCTTCCAACGGGGGGGAATCTAGGTATCCTAAAAGAATCAGGGCCCCCAAGAAAATATTTGACATGTAACAGTTTTTTTCAATGTGTGTGTGTATACCTATTGTGTAAATGTATAGTAAAATGTTTAATGTGTGACTTTGATGTTTAGAAGGGAGGAGTGTAGTATACTATGCCGGTGCGGGAAAGTCATTATTATTTGGTTGTCAGCACTGAGGCAGGCAGTCGTTCGTCGGGAGCAGGAATGTAAACAACGCTATAATACGGGTGCAAGTCTACAACATGCAGAAATATAATTGCAGGAAAAATATTTAAGCAGGGACTTCAAACTGCTCACTTTACCATGACTTGACTATACACAACTATCTTACTTGTTACAATACAAAACAAATTCTTTAACAAATACTGCAAGTCCCGATTAACGGACATTTGTTTAGCAGATATTTTAATTTGTTCCCTTTGATTCGTACAACGGACCTGAAATTTTCTTTATGGATGTTCAAGTGCAATAAAGTCATAATTTCATATATATACAAAATTGTGTTAGTTTTGTAGACGAAACTTGTGAGTACAGCTTCTACTTACAAAACAATTTTATCTGGCATAGTATTCTCATACTGGTGCATCAAAGTCAAAATTTGCATGTTCTGCTGCCATGCAAACAGTGAAAACCAATTGACTTACGTACGTGAAATAATTCACAGTGAAATAACATACTATGGGCTACGTAATAAAACATTTTACAAATCCCGCAAACTGATTTTGTATTTTAAAAAAATTGCTGAATTTGCAACTTTTTTCCTGTACTTTGGCGATTATTTTTAAATTCAAAATACGTATTACGTTGTGGGTTTTTTAATATTTTATTGCGTAGCAAATGAGACGTAAGTTACCAGTGAATTATTTTGTTTAAGTAGGTCAATTGGTTTTCACTACATACATGGCAGTGTAACAAGCAAATTTTGACTCACATCCCATTATGAGAAAACTATGAGAATTAAAATTGTTTCGTAAGAATAAAATGTACTCAAGTTTCGTCTACAAAAACTAAATATGTTTCATAAAAATATAAAATTATGATTTTATCGCACTTGAACACCCTTAATGGACACTTCCGGGCTGCTAACTGAACATGGCTGGTAACCACGCCAACTGCTCTGCATTTGGCATGTGTGGTATGTTGCATCCCCCTCCCCTTTCTTGTTGACCCATTTTTACTTACAGGTATACAAGAGTTGGAAGTTAGAACATAGATCAGAATAAGATGTTTGATCTTATCGCCTGTAAAACTGTCACCTTTGCACTTCGTTCACAGTGCATTAGCAGTCAGCGAAATAATAAAACTTTCTTTTGTTCTGATAATTTAGTGAAGAGGCCAGTAAGATTTTGCAGAGGCACATGCTTAGCTACACTAACAGGAATTACATAAAGTTATAAAAGTCAACATTGAATTTTTTTATGTGTTAAATTTCATTAAATTTTATACTGTTTATTATTCATCATGGTGTTCATACATCATTGATATTATTATTCATATTCTAAATTGAGACATGTAATAGAATGCCATGGCTAAATAAGACAGGAAATGTTGCAAATGCGTAAAAGTAATCATATCTTACTCTAGCTAATAAAATGTATGTGGTGCAGTGCTGCGAGTCAGATCAGTTGTGCTCAGACTTCGCAAAAGCCTATTTTGAAACACTCCTCCTATATTTACAAAACAATTAGTATTTAAGAAATATTTTTTTCCCAAAAACTTGCAAATAATGATAGTCATGGATAATCACTGTTTTAATGGACTGTTACTGTGGATGTTGCAATTTATCTGAAAGGTGACTAACATACAGTGGATATTGATAGACTGTAAAATAATTTTGAAGGGGAACATGCACTTAAACAATAAGGCAAAAAATCTCTTTTACTGTTCATTACAGTTTCTTAAGTTATGCTGGTCCCCGAGTATAGACTTTCCTATCTGACGTGTATTCACTCTGAATAATGTCATCTTCCACGTCCCTATACACCTCACCTTTTATATGATATATACATTGGATTGCCACACACAGATATTGAAAAAGTAAAGGTAGCTATAGGCCTACTGGGCAGCCCAGAGAAAGTAAATTCATACCAACCTAGCAAGATTGGCATAATACACACATGTAGCACATTACCAAAAAGGGATGATTGACTCAGTACAAAAAAATATAAAATAAATGGAATTACAGTACCAGCAACTTCTTAATTTTCCCAACCAAAAGAAAAATACTAAACTTCAAATTTTTAACAATGCCTAACATTAGAATACACTATAACTTTTGCAAATGTGAGTAATGTGATTTAAATTATATTATTAAAATACATAATACACCCTAATGGAATAAAATTAATTTACATTATATCTTACCAGCTGTTTTTGTTTTTGCGACTTAAGTTCATTTATCTCCTGTTTGAGTTTAGCATTTTCCTGTTCGAGACATTTTGTTCTATCTCTACTTCTTACTTGGAAGGCAGTCCATCTGCTCTCTTTTTTGTGCATTTCAGTCTGCAGTTCTGCAAGCTGACAGAAATGATTGTGAATAATTCAATACTCGTCACTAACTGTAAACACTGTTAAAGAGGGCCATGGTACATTCACAAGTCAATGCTAAAAACTTTATTGGCGTTTTCAGGAACTTCAAAGTTACTAAATAGAACAAAAAAAAAATAATAATACAAGAAAATAGATTCTGTAAACATTGTCAGTTAACATGCTGCTTGTGTTGTAGCATTGCAGGATTTAGCTGTCTTGTTTGTTTATAATGGTAGCTATGGATATTTTTTTTATAAATTGGACAGTGTTATGCATTATTAGAATTTATAATATTCTTCAGCTTTGAATCCAGTTCTAGAAAAAGTATTTTAGTCCTATATCCTGTTGTTATAAATATAAACTTTATAGGACAAAAACAATTTTTATAAGACTGTTTCAAATATGAAAGAGTTCTAGCCTGTTTTACTGATGCATATAATCTACTGATGTAGAACACCATCCAATTTTATTATGTAGGATTTTCTGTATCTGGATTGTTTTGACACGTGTTTTGGATTTTTAGGGAGCTGTGTATGTTTTTTATTAGATATAATACTCCTGGAGGCTTTTAGAATGTTCTAGAAGGTTACAAGATAGTTTGTCTAAGTTTCAAGGTGCAGTTTATCGTTCCCAAGGTCGTGTACATTAACTTTGTTGCACAAGTATGGCTAATGCTGGATTACACAATGTCCTGATTGTACAATGGAGATAACGTGTTTCTGCTGGTCTAGCTGGAAAGTGTCAGGTGTGGGCTTGTTCGTTTTAGTTTTCATGCCAAGGCTTCGGAGAGTCGGGTCGTGATGCGAGCTCGCGAAACAAAAATGAATTTAGCATGGCAAATTTAACCTGCACTGGTAGCGCTTGTGGTCATACTGTATTTCTTTATAACTTATTTTGGACATTTATAAACTTAAGTTTCTTTTCTATTTTAATGGTTTCCACCAATATATGGAGGCCAGTGGAGTGTTAGGAAGATGGTGTCCCCACTTTTATAATATGAAGTAGCAAAGTTTTGCTGTGCTGTTTTTCAGCTTAATGATGCCACTTTCGGGTCATAACTTTTGTATGGTATGTAAAGAACGTCCCGGTTTCTTAAAGAAATATGGACTAAAAGTGCACTAGTATTCAATATTTATTACTGTGAATTACCCTGGAGCACTGTATCTCTCATACCATTTGTTCTGTGTGTGAGTGTGGGATAGAGCAACAGTATGTTTCAAGGTTTTGTTCAACAGAGACAGAATCAGAAACATGGCTGACGACACCAGTAACGTTTGGCATCTGTACATGACTCCAATTTGACAGTGCAACATATTTTGGTGATCCTGTAATTTTGTAACATTGAATTCTGGTGAAAGAGATTATGCTAAATATGTCACACTGGCAAAACATTTGCTCAAAAAGATGACAAAACTATTTTCTACGATTGCTTTATTTTGGTTTTTTTTTTTTTTAATAACTTTGAAATACCAGCAAATTTTAATAAATCTTTTCAGTGTAAATTTATGTGCAACATACATTTACCTGAATGAAGAATTAGTTTAATCTGCAAAACGAAAACATTAATACACTTAGACAAGATATTCTTAAAGGCACTAACCTACAAAAGCATCACAAAGTCAAGTGTCACAGAAAGTAAGCTAAAAACTGAAGAATTAACATTTGAAATTTTATTTAGAACGAAGATGCTTTCTTGATCATGTAACTTAACAGAGCTATGAATCAATACACAAACTGTATTAAAATAAAATAAAAAAAAACCTTACTACGGGATTTTGGGCTTTGTTTCACTGGATATGGAGAAAAATTATCATTTACAGGTTTGGTTCATAAGATTACAACTAGATGATTCACTAAAACAGAACATAATTTTCATTAAAAATCTAACGTACATATTGTGTACAGTACAATGGGATGAATAAGGACGCTGGGATGATTAGGGACCAAAGTTCAAATCAAACATTTCTGTATAGTTTGAAAACTATACATTTTTTTAAGGTCGGCAAGGTAATAATCTTACAAAGAGTACTTTTATTAAAATTTATTTTTATTTAAGGTAAAGGTCTAAGCTACGAATCTGTTTCTAATTTTGTATCTATTCAGTGTCGCCATTCTTTAAAATCAATACTACAAATATTCTTCACCATATGTTATTCACAAAAACTACTTACACAAGTTATTTCAAGTCACATCAACTATTTAAGCTAAACATGCTATCAATACTCCATATTTAATTGAATTTATTACATTACAAATAATAAATTTCCACCACTGCTTCTTATTGTCACAAGGAACTAAATACTAAAACACTCAACCAAAATATTGACAAGGGTGATAGTATGAAACAATTTACTTACAATCACAGTAAATCCTGCTATAACTTTGTCCTGAAAATCAAAACTTTTAGAGAAACTACATTAGGAAAGTTATTTAAACCTCTTCTTCTTGTTTAACAAAATACTAGTAACTTACTGTATGCTGTGTCATCATTAACATTAAGTTTTAAGAAAACATTTCAGACATAGTAAATGTGCTGCAAATGAATAACAAAACAATACAATATTTGTTGTAGCATATTCTCCCCTTCAAAATTTCTTAGTCTGGTTTTGATGCCAGCCCAACAGATCAGCACGTAATGCGTGAGTAGAGCAACATAACAGGCATATGCTGCTGGATCAATATGCAAGTTTTTTAGTTTCATCAACACTCAAAACACATTGAGGCTTCCAAGATGTCAGGAATCATAGATAGTGCTGGTGTGACATTGACACCACATTAGTACCTAACCCTCTAAGCCACAGATTTGAACATCTGGCTTTAAAATATAAGGAATATAGGTAAAAAGGCAAAAATACCAACATTTTAACAATACACTAATCTGATGAACTTTAAAAATAGAATGGTTTATCAGAACAAATGAGAGAGAAGAAGAATGAACGAAGAAAACTGTCCATTTTTTCAAACTTTGAGGCTTGTTTGAAAATAAAAGGGTGTAAAAATGTTCTAAAGAACGTAATATGAGATAAAAATCTGCAAACATGAAAAACTATTTATGAATGGATCAATGAAAGAACAGTAATACAATAACAAAAAATGAGAAAATGCTATTGTATGACAATGTGGGCTTCTTGCACCAAATATTTACCTTATTTAGAGAGCTCTCCTGACAGAATCATTGCCAACCACGTGGTTACTGAAGTTAAGTGTCCATGGTCAGCTGCTGAAATGACACCACAGGAAGCTATTGACGCGGGAAAAATAATGAAGCAAACAAAATATACACGTTGCTTAAAAAAAAACTTTTACAAACTCGGAAGGTGGGTTCCTTACACTAAACCAAGAAAAAAAAAAGTCCATATAAACTTAGGTATGGAAATCCTTAGATTTTGAATTAATAATGAAAATCTATAATTCAATGTGTTGCAAGGTAACCAGTACTAAAAGTAATGTCGTTAGCCAAATGAATGATGTTATGGATGCAAGTAACGCAGGCACTGAGTTACATAAGGTGCAATTTATGTAAATTCGCAGTTGTGCAATTTTTTACCAAGATGCACTGACGTGATAAAGCGCGAGACGTGGTAGCAGCTGGTAACAAATTAGTTAGCGCTGAACAAATCTTACATTCGCTGCTGTCTCTTGACTCCCTTACAATATACTTTCTTATCATGCATAGGGTTTACAATCACAGTATTACTTCTGCAGATACTGTTTGTCACTGGTAAAATGTTATTTAAGGTCGGTATTCCTAAACACGAGGTACTACATAAGTGCTACCATCTCAGGTTCCAGAAGAGCAACGGTCGAGACCAAATGCACGACCGTATTCTTAAACAACTTGAGATGGTAGCAGATAAGTCACGGCTTATTAGTTGCAATCCCGTGTGAGGAAATAACCTGGTTCACCTTGATTAAGCATGCGGTGAAACTTGAAAATAAACTCAATAGTAATTAAATCAAAACTAAACATAGCCTAATATTTTTCTCTTCAATGCCAATATCTTAACATTTTGTATATTGTGAGAGTGACTGAGCTAGACCCTTGCCCAAATATCAAGCAGCTTTTATTTCATCAAAATAAATGTTTTTATCTCCTATAACCCAGTGTGAGATTTGGGTAAATTTAATCTTAAATTGTTGTTACCTATGTCTGCTGCAGTCAAGCTGAAGCAGAGGTAATGGTACAACCCCTACACAATTTATTCACACCTACACGACCATTACAGCACCATGCAGTCTGGTATTGCAACTGCACATGTGGACAAAAAATGGTGGGAATACAGTTTCAGAATCACTTACCATGGTTACAAGGACAAAAAATTTTTTGCATGTGCTACAATGAAGACAAAATTCTACATTGCCTACACTGCATTAACAGGGTTGCTACAGAATTTCTAGATCAAATTTCCCTGACTTTTCCAGGTTTTCCATACAAAAATTACGAATTTCCAGTGTTTTTTGAGGAATTAAAAACCACAATTATTTAACTTAAAATTTTCAAATAAATTAAATTTGCGTGACTGTTTTAAAAACATTTTATAAATGTACTACAGGCAGTTGTTTGTGTTTGACACTCTCAATTATCACAATTCAGAGAACTGTAATAAGTTATAATGAACTGGAACCAATTTTAAAATGAATTGCTAAGATTTCATTTTCATAAAGTGAATGGCTGTGCAATTGTCCAAAAGTCAATCACTAAGCATGCAGCCATGAATATGCGACTCCAGCCCAGAAGTCAAGCTAGTCAACTAGATGACGACCTCAAAAGCCTGCAAAATCCTATTGCTAAGCCTAAAGTTTGTTCTACAATTTCGAATTTCCAGTCACCAGAAGCAATTCCCCTGACTTTTCCAGGTTTTCCCTGACCACTTTGAAATTTCCTGACTTTTCCAGGTTTTCCCTGTTTTCCAGACTTGTAGCAACCCTGTTAAGTTGTATAATTCACATTGTGTTTGTTCATTCCTACTGGGTTATTTAATATAATTTCAAAATATTTTTTCTTAAAGAAAAGCATTAAAAATTAGTGAAATGATTTTATGATGTTGACAATTCATGGACCAATGCATTACAGGAGTTACGTTTTTCTGTAGCAACACTTAAGTACACCTGGCCCCGCAACACGCCGTGGCTAGGACTGTACAAGTATCAAATTGCGTAGGTTTCCACAGTGTTGTTGATTACTGCTATCATTCCTCCATATTTCAGTAATTTGGAACTTGTAATATTTATGCTCAGAATTTTAAACCAAAACTGCTTTTCACTTTCAAACACCACAGCAATGTAAAGCAATGGTTAGAGGAAGTAAGTAGGGGCAAACAGTTTGATGCCAGATTCTATTATCGTCTGCAGGTTACAGAATGATTATTTTTATGTGAAAAGAATCGCTGGAATGCAGTCACAAGAAGAACAAGTGAACAACTTAACTACTTTGGTGTGTCTCACAATTCCACAGTAGAATTAAAAAACAAGTTATGTATGCATACATATGTGTTTCTCTTAGAGAAAAATGCATATTCACAAGCTATGTCTACCATGTAGCTATAAGGCAGAAAACCTGTTCTGTCGATTAAGCACTTCAAAATAGAATTCATTCCTGAAATCTTAAGTCAAAAGTAAATCATTCTGATATAATTGCTTAATAACCACTGTAATGAGATCGTCACAGTCTCTCAAGTTTGTTTATATAATTTGATGATCTAATGAACCGAGTTAAATATAAATTTACGTTTACAAAATTGAAATGAAATCTTAAAATTTTATTTTATTAGAGTTTGGTGTGCCTAATCTTTGTCAACCCCAGTGGTCATGAGTTAAAAGTTACGTTCCACGACTGAGCACCATATATAATAGAACCCAAATTTTAATTTTATCCCTAGCCGAGGAACTTTGATTGAACCTAGTATCAATTTTTAACCAAACTCAAGATCTTCTCTACTTTATGGTAAATTGTGCCTAACTATGTGTTTTACCTAGAGTGAGAGATTTAAAAAATAAATAAATAAAAATAAATATTTTTTTTATATATCCTCAATAAAGTGCACTATATCAAATTGAGATGCTGTGTCTGTTTTGGTGATGAATCTACAAGAACCTACATTTTGGTAAGAAACGTATCTCCTGCAAACAGTAATTAAACTTACAAATTATTCTATACTCAACCAACCTTACTTATCGTCACACAAATGTTGGGTATTACTACTATTACAGTAAAGCAAAAATCAATCAACACAACATCTACACATAAGAAATATTGCACCATAAGTTAGGTTGTCTTGACTGTTGTATGTGATGAGATTGGTTCTGTGTGTGCAAAAACATTTTGACTGGCTAATTGCTTTAGTTATAAAACTCAGTTTTAAACATTTTAGTCATATCAAAAGGAAGAAAAAGTTTACTTTGCCACACTCAACTCCTTTACAAATAAAATTCTAACGAGAATACAAAATACAATCCAGAATTACTAACTGCAACATCATACAATTATCATAAGAGAACAAATTATAGCAGGACTTACTATGCAGAATGTTTTTGAAAAAGAAAGAAAAAAATATGAAACCCTATAATTTCTAGAACTACTAAACAGAGTTTCCATAATGTTTTCAAAAGACAGAGAGAGTTATGATTGCATGCATACCTGCTGTTTCAAAGCTTGTATCTCTTCACGCTCCTCTTTTGTTTGATGGTTTTTCAGAGTTTTACTATGTCTCTGAAGGACTAATCTTTCTTTACTTAACTTTCTCCTTTCTTCCTCAAGCATACTTTTCAGCCTTTCTTCTTCTTCTACAATCTTTTTTTCTTGTGCCTTTTTCTCTTTCGTAAACTTACGGACATTATCCTCATGCTCTTTCTTCATCTTTGCAAGCTCGAGATTTGCTTTTTGGAATATTTCTATTTCATTCTCCAAATCTTGCAAGCGAGATGTTAGAAGTTCGCTTTTGAATATCATGTCATTGCCATCTGTTTGGGTCATAACATTACTGGGGCTAGTTTTTGTACTCTCACTACTTTCAGGTAATTTCTTTATAGTTGTTGACTGAACTTTTTTTGAAATATCAGGAGGCTTTTTCGTAGGACTTAATATACCTTTGAGAGTTTTGACCGACATGGGAGGATACTTACTGTAATCTATAGTTGGATTACTATCACTTTCACTGGGGAAAATATTGTCATGAGGAAGAGCATTTTGCTTTAGTTTTTCGACTTGTGTTTCTTCACTACAGGAACAACTGCAACTACAATTACTCCAAGTTGAGTCATCTTTGAAATCCAACTTCTCTGAATCATTATCCCCATTATCACTGCCCTCATGCACACTACCGTCACTTCTGTCTTCATCTTCAAAATGAACATGTAAACTCTTTTCTTCTGAAACCACATTATTAACCATTTTGTGTACCTGTCCAAATTCAGTAACAAATTTGTTATTTTCTATTTCTTCATGTTTTGCTAGACTGTCAACTTTAGGATACAAAGAGAGATATTTCCTGTAATTTTGAACATATTGTTTATGTACATCTGCGTTTCCTTTCAACGGTTCCATTTTGCTACTTGAATTATTTGGTGGAGCACATTTCTTTGGTGTTGATTTAACTGTATGGTCTATTAATGCTGCAACAAATGATGAAGATGAAGAGAAGCTAGTATTAGCTACATGTTGCTCAAGTAATTCGAATGCTAGAAGTTCTTGGTTCTCCTGTTAAAATGAAGAGCCCATTATTACAAAATATGTTAATAAATATTATTGTAAAAACATAAAACACAAAAGCCAGAATTTTGTTACACTCTGTCTCAATTGAAAGTTGAAACTACAGCGTAGAAGATGCTGTATTAAACCAAATCAGTGCAACTAATTATTCAGTTTATTTCTGAACAAAAACTGCTAAGGGGGTTAGAAATTGCAACATCACAATTATAACAAAGACAACAATTAAGACAAGGATGAGAACACACAGCAACAAGTGACATATCATAGGCGCAAGTGACACCTCAGAACAACTCTTCAACGTGGAGACTACCAGTCTCAATACATGCATGAAGAACGAAAAGTTGTCACATTCTCTGAAAATTACAAATAACACTCATCTAAAAATATACAGTATACTCGGAAAAAGGCATACAGAAACTTAGCACCACAACATAGCAAGTACAGTAAAGTGTATCTGCAGGTATTTCATCACATTGCAATATTGGTTGGTTTCTATCTGGAACACTGCTGAGGTAGTGATGGGCAAAATCAATTTTAAGTATTCGTATATTCTAATTGTTGTGCCAAAATAGATTAACCGATTTTGGGCTGATCACTTGAACGATTCATTCGCTTGGTTCGGTTTTTAAACTAATGTGAATTGTATAGCAATTCAAGATGTATAACGAATGTTTACTTAGAAGTGAATGTTTCATTAAGTTGTGGTATGGGAATAAGAATGATAAGGTACTCGCATGTGGACGTAGTGAAACTTTATACTTTTTATCTGAGAAACGCAAGGGAGAAAACGAGTGTAACTAGATACCAGCACGCAGATAACAGTAATAGGAGCGAGTCGAGAATACAATCATAATACATACTACCTATCTGTTATAGCGACAGTTTGAAGTGTGTGTTCTTTTCGTAGATATACGAATATGTGCATTAAATAGTTTCGTCATAAAAGTCATAACTCACTGTAAGGCATCTGAAGCGCAGGCAGGGAGGCCCCTTGACTGCAGAAAAGTCTTATTGTTCGTACTATAGTTAATTTATGTTCACTCTCACCACAGTCAAGGGTACAGACATGGGAAACTATGTTTAAAATTTAAAAAGCTAAGCGAAAACAATATTGTTTCTGTTTCATACATTTACATAAATGTTTACAAATCACTGATTTACAAGACCATTAAAAAATATATTTTTACTAATAGATGCTAATTATTAGGTCAATGAAACCAGTCAAAAACTCAACTTATGAATTGGTATTTTAAATAATCAATTTGTCCACACATTTAATTCTAATCTGTTTCTTCTACCTTTGAGTATCTGCCCTGCTTTCGATAACACTCTTTCAGACTGCACAGTGTTGCAGGTAATTAGATACATATATACTGACGGTAAATTATGACGTTCAGAAAATTAGTTTTTATGTGCAAAATAAAAACTAATACTATTACTCTTCCTGTTAAGGTTCATCATTTTCAGGATCATTGTAGGGGTGCCTATTCTCCCAAAACCCAATGCGCAAATCCCCCCTCCTCCCAAAAAATTCAAAACCAAATTTACTACGAGTTACACTTCAGTACTGGAGAGATATTTAGGCTACCATTTCGTAAAAAAATCGTAAACGAATACAACTGCTCTCGTATTTACTAGCCTACTTTGTAGGTAATACCGAGATATCTCTTGTACAATCATTAAAATATTTTTCGTTTATGAATAAACATTTTATTCTTGAAAAAAAAAATCCCCCCAAAAATTCTAAATGTGCAACTTGCGCAATGATCCCCCCTTGTGGGCACACTAGTATCGTTGCATTATTTGTGTTTAGTTGCCGGCTGTAGTGGTAAAATATTTCAATTCCGCAACTTTGTTATCAAGGTAGCTCCAAATTAAATCAGTTTCCCGTGCATTGTTTTCTGTTCCCCACAGTATAAAACTTCATAAATGACGTAAGTTCTTCTAACTGTTTTGGCTACGTGCCAAAAAACACAATAGGTAATAAAAACGCAGGTGAACGTAAAAGATTGCCCTTTTTCGTGATTACACGGATAAAGTCGAGCAGTTAACTATACAACAAAAATTTTTTTTTTTCACAAACCAAATCAATGAAACGATTGTAAAAGTGAACTAAAATGTGAAATGAATGAAAATCCGAACTGTGAAAAGAATGAACATTCAAACTTTGAAATGAATGAAAGTTTGAACTGCGAAATTAATGAACTTTTGAACTTCAAAAGGAATGAAAATCCGAATGTCGAAATGAATGAAAGTTCGAACATTACAAACAAATGAATCATCGGTTTTGGAAAAGAACATTCGAACTGTAACCAATTTCGAGAAACATTCAATTTTGCCTATCACTATGCTGAGGATCTGTTGACCCTAATAGTAACAGAACTGGTGCGAGTAAAAATCAAATATATCTTGGATACATTTTATTCAATGACAAGACGTTTACCAGATAATGTACACTTTGTAGTAGGTACCAAATTTTACAAGTTACTGAAGACATAACTGAGTTGTTTACATTAAATAATTTTACTTTTTTAGTTGTGCTAGCAAATAATATTAGTTAAATTATTACACGTAGCCTTTTTCTGCAATAGTGCACATAGTTTTAATGCAGTGTCCTTGACCTGAATTAACTAAAAGTGTGTTGAAGCTTAAAAGAAGATTTAGTAACGAATACATAGTCTTATTATTTAAATACTGTATGAGTAATTTCTATGAAACAACATGTCATATCCATCAATCACATGACCAAAAAACAAGATGCCCCCAATAATTCCATTTGATCATTCATCAAAAGTTTACCAAGCTATAACTGGTAACAAGCTGATGGATGAAAATACTGTAAGTGATTGATTTGTCTTTCAATGTGCCATTCATTTCTCAGTTGGTTAAAATACTGTTTTCATTGTTTTTTATTCTCATGTGAAGGAGAGGTAGTGGTGTGGCCAATTCAACATCACGGATAATATTATGAAAGTAGCACACAAACCTTGTAAGTCACCATTTTCTTGAATACAGAAGTTGTATTAAAATAATTTGTACTTAGTTTTAATTGTTGTTAAATTAGGGTTGTTGCATTTTGAAATAAAGGTTTAACTCTTGTTATTGCAGAACTTGTAAACTTGAGGTTGGTTAATTTTTTTTACACTTATTTAACTTACAGCAGTCAATCGACAAAGCAGTTAAATTGGATAAGTCGGCTGTGTATTTTAAATGAAGGAACTAAACATTTGGCTAAAACATGCAAACTCAAAGAGACATACAGTATTATGAAAACTAATGTGCTGTAATAGCATGCTGAGCAGAGATCTTCAAGTTGTAATACCCAAACTGATTTATTCTGGTTAAACCACAGCAGGATCACTGGACAAAACAAAAATTAAATCAGGGATGGATATACAGTGAGAGGAGAGTTAAGGGCAGCATAACCATTACTCTAGTCTCAAATGGAAGATACATCAGAACTGTACTACTATAGCTGAGAAAGCCCAAGTTGAACTTCCGCCAGATAGAAGCAAGAAGGAGGTAGTGCAGCAACTAGGCAGATAAGAGTCCTGAAGTTTGAAATAAGGTTTACTTTGATGTTGTATCACCTCTGGTTTTAGACCCAAACACTAACACGTCTGTTATGCATAACAAGAGCCTCGCCTAGAAGACAGAAGTAGTAGTGGCATTTGCAGGGACAGCGCAATTACATCAGAAGTTGCAAGACACAAGGACCTCAGTGATTCTTCCTGCCTGTGCTAAATACGGGAATATAGCATAGTGTATCGGGGAGAAATGAGTTAAGACCCACCATATGCACTCAACCATTAACTGAGCCAGCCATCATCAGCCTCCAGCATTGAAATTACATACATATCAATTGCTTCCCTCCAACCCAAATCATGTAGTTTAAACCTTGTAGTAACATGTAGGCCTAATGTTAAACCACATAGAGCAAAGCCACTACAGCAAAGCCACAGTAATTAGAGTAACTCTTTCACTAAACAGAAACCACCACTATTACCTTCTTGATTAGTTTAAATATAAATGCCAACCTCTGGCTATAGCCACCCTCTAACTTATGTGTAAAATGGCTTAAAAGGTTGTTTTATAGTAACTGGGTCCGAAAGCAACATGGAATCATGTATCCCCTCCCTGCCGCCAAGTGTGAAAGTGTTCAGTGCAGTATTTAGGTTATTTTCCACTAAATGCTAAGTGGGGAAACGAATTGGGGAAACGAATTGGTGCAACTGCATACAGTAGATTGTGTTTAGATAACTAATAAATGAATACAAGTTCAGGGGTCAGCAGCCCATTTCAATAAATGTAATAAACAGTGAGGTATTGGCAGAATGTTGTCCATTAAGCATCCTAACTAAACTAACGCACACCTCCATCCAAACTGTGTACACCTGTAGGAAAAATGTACAGTAAATTCTGTCATAACATCATCTTTCAAAACACTGTTTTAATATAAGTTAACATTATTAGTAACATATTACCTGTTTAACTATAACATCAGCACTATCTAGTCATAAAACTATCATATACTGTAGATCTAATAGAATTTTGATAACAGAATCCAACAAATAAATTAAATTTACTGTACTCACCTGAAAATAACGTAATGGTTTTTATATAATCTGCTGAAATTAAAAAGTTTTGCCAGAGGTATTGAGAGGCAGAAGATGTACCACTAGGCAGTCAGTTGTACAATCTATGCCAAAGCACTCTAAACAAAGCTGCTGTACATTAAATAACAGAGTTATACTCTATCCATTCCAAGATTGCAGCTTGTGTCACTCCACCTGTTCGCGCGCTTGAACGGTATTGGCTGTGCAACAAACCGTCGCACCACCTCCGCATGTCACGCGAGCTATCAACTGGCGACAAGTGGAGAAACGGAATCGCGCTTCGCAGTGGAGGAAACGGAATTACGACGGACGTTGGCGTCGCCGTGTAAGTCGTAGTTAATTCATTCCATGCACGTATAATATTTCATGCGCACAGAGGGATATTATATTACAGAGTATTAAAAAAACGCAACTGAACGATTAAATCACCTATCCTGAACTAAAACACAGCAATTTAGCATAGGACCTATTTCCTGTCGCAACGACACTGTTAACTAACCAGCCAATCAATGATCGAGAGCTCACCCGTGACAGTGGCTGCAATCTTGGACTGGATACAGTATAGATAGGTAGTAGTCTGCAGACTAGAAAATTACACTTTTGCCACACACAATTTTTCTCCTTACACACTAACGCCTACTACCTCGGGTGGGATCGGGATAGCGAACTACGCTGTTGATATGAGTGATTGGGCGCCAGCAATACTCCCCAGGTACTGCACTTCGAGACTCTTAGGCCTCAGGGTGTGGTTTGTTCGGTGTGTTCGGTATCCCACCCGACGCGTTGATGGGAGTGATTGAAAGCCACTTAACGATGGGTGATTGAAAGCCACTTAACGCGCGGCACGTTGATGTGTGTGATTGAGTGGTGAAAGCACTTGAATGGATTAACACATATGACACTGACTATACCAGAACTACACACTTACTGGATGTGGGCCCCCAGTACGCCTGATAACTTACGTTGCCTATACTAGCAATATTAGGTATCTAGAAATTATGTAAACAGTATTTCACTTACAGATGATTTATTACGCTTACGGTACACAGTGCCAAAATAATGTCTGAATTACGCACGCAGCGAGGTAAACGTAGTGATGCGTCCCTTGCAGTAACAATAACCCTAAAGCACACGATAGTGCACGTGACAGTGAACTTTGCGTAGTGACTACGACCGGCTGGTATATCGCACGTGGTTGGTGAGTGATCAGTGTGGAGCTGGTGTACGAGGTGAGTCTATGACACCAGAAGGTGCACCTCCTTAAGCAGCGAGGGACTGGCGGCCACTATGATGGACTGTCAGGTTCACTTGGAAGCTGGCGTAGAGAGTTGAGTTGCGGTAAGCACGTGCCTAACTTACGTGTCACAAGGCAGCCGTTCCCGTGCACGTTGTAGTGTGGTAGGGCTCTACAAGTGATGTTAGCGGTACAGCGCGAAAACTGTGGCGAGCTATGCTAGGCCGGTGGTGGGGTGAGTGACACGTAACACGCTGCACACAGAGTGATGCTCTCAACGAGATGAATTGCGTGAGTGCATGATAATGAAATGAATTTACAACGTACTGCTCACATGTATGCTGAACACAATGGCGGTGTCATAACCTGCACGTGGTCGGTCACAAAAACATGAATTACGCCCTTAAAATGTTACACAAATACAAAATAACCTTAGCAATGCGTGTGCAAAATTATGCTGAATAAAACAATACCAAAACGAACCTCGTATGGTGAAGGATGAGTGCCGATGTCTCCCGATACAAAAGTCCCTAACCATGTGGCGGTGATAATGCCGACGCGGTGTTTAAGTTAAAAAATACCAAAAATTGTCACAATTATTAAGTTAAGCGGATGCGCAATGCAATGGTGAATATCTGGTAACGTGTGCTAAGCAAAGGTGAACCGGTATACTAACAAGACTATTGAAAACTAACAATCAGTGAAACAAAAGATGAAGAGCACACGGACAGCGTCTTACCTCTCCAGAAGACTTTGACGAACTGCCACGAGGAAGGCAACCGCTAGGGGCTCCTTGCCTCGCTACGGGGTTTACACACTTCCGGTACCTCGTGCGCGTGAAATATTAATATTAATACCGTACGAAAATGGCACACACAAAATTACATAATAAATTACGTTACATATTTTGCCGATAGTGAATGATGCATTTATAAATGTCTGCTGAAAACATGAAAGTGAACATAGTAAACATGGTAACCCTTGGTGGCCTTCGGCACATACTGTACACTGATGTTTGATACACAATACACTTTACACTAAATGATTTGGCATGCATATACACTGGGGTTGCGGAATGATTATGGGAGAGTCTGAGAATGCTTTTGGGTGGGTGGGAAAGGACACACTTGCGCCGTTATGGGCTTAACCCATACGCTGGCCCTGCGGCCGGCGTCGACACTAGCCCACTTTGTTTATAATGCATCTCTTTTCCAGTTTTAAATTGTGGAATGTAAATGGCCAAAAATAAGACACCACTACAACAAATATTCTTATGGCATAACTAAAGCACCTTCAAAGATTTTGAGACAAATTATGTCATAAAAAAAGTCTCCAAGATTCTCAGAAATAATAACACCACTTAAAATCTGTTATAGGTCATTTGTAATAAATTTAGCACTAAAGATTTAACCTTTGAAAAAAAATACTAGCCGTTACTGCATCAACATTACCAATAGTTACATTATTGTTTGTATGGTTGGTCACGAATAATTGCATGTAGTTCCGTGTATTTTCTTATTTGAATACAGCATTAGTGAAAGAACATAAGATGTAATTGACCTCTCTGTACACGATATGTTTTAAAATATTTATTTATGCTCTTATTGTCATACCTACTAACTGTGTAATTTTACTTGATTAGTGCAGTCACAAAGTTACGGAACCGTCCGCTGAATTCAAAACAGCCCTTGACACACAGCCACTAACGCTCGCACCAGAGACGTAGTTCAAAAGTCCCCCGACAGGTGGCATCAGAGTTAGGTTATCGCCGCTTAGGCTTTGTTTGCTCGAAAGCGAGTTGAGTCAGGTCAGGACTCAGGCGTGTGTTTGTCCATTGTGTAATAAATATGGGTTTCTGATGAACACATTCATTAACAGTTACTTCTAATACTTTTGAATGTCATTGCTAATCTGTTATGTTATACGATCGCCCGCCTGAGCATGTGGAAATAGAAGTAACATTTTTTTTTTTCTGTTCCACACATTAAGAAAATCAGTTTTTTTATTATTTTTCTTAATTGCGTCGTCATTCATGGCAGTATGCTGAACGGAACTTGAATTCTTGAATTGCGTGTATGTTTATAGTGGCGGTTTTGAATTACAAATTAATATACTACGCATGCATTTACGAGACAAGTAATGG
Organism: Medauroidea extradentata; assembly: GCA_003012365.1. NCBI lineage: Eukaryota > Metazoa > Arthropoda > Insecta > Phasmatodea > Phasmatidae > Medauroidea > Medauroidea extradentata. The sequence continues at coordinate 3,650 of PNEQ01011840.1, read as the reverse complement.
CAACTGTGTGTGTCGTAACCAATTAGAGTCGATGAAGAGAAAACAGTGTCATAAAATGTTAACTCGCAGGTATTTATATCTAATATTACTATTGAGTATAGCATACAGCGCCTGTTCATTTATTGAGTAGATGTTGCACATAACAATTATCGGAACAGTGTAATGTAAATGTAAACATTGTAAGAGCCTATGTAAATAAAAGCATGTGGCAATGTTTATGTTTACATGCAGCGGAAAGATATAAACAGGCGGAAAATAGAAAAAAATCAGGGCTTTTTTGAGTGCTTACTTTATCCCGAATCACCTTTACCTTTGTGAATATACAGCAGATCTAGGCTACATTATAATGTATATGCAAATTACTGACACTTTGCTGCTTAAATATTTACTTGTGAAAGCTCACCCTTTAACAAAATTTTCCTGTACAATTTATGACTGAATATATTGGTATACTGGAATGTTTGGGAACCAAACAATATTATGTTCACATGAAATAATAACTTATTTTCTAGGATGTCGCAGTACTTATGAATATAACCGAACATTATAGACCTTTATTAACTATTATTAACTCAAATGTAAAATGCAGCCAGAATTGTATTTACCATTTTTCATATGTAACTTGTTTATGGGCATTAGTTATTAAAATACAGATATTCTACATAATGTACTTTTAGCATGACTAAATTGTATATTAATTTATTTGTATCTGTCTGGAAAGTTTATTTTACAATGTTTGGATATTTGTGTGGGAAAAAGTATTTTGTAAGCAAAAAGTCTTATTTTTTCATGTTAGGACATACAGCCAAGCTTTGAACAAAAAACTCAATATTTGGAACTTTTTGCTTGAGACATAGATTGTCCAAGGACACAGGAAATTCAGACAAAGCTGTGACATCAGTCAGAGTATTGTCATCTTAGGACACATGTTGACTTCCAGCAAACATAGATAGGCCTTTAAAAAAATCATCAAATTTCTCAACTAACATATCTACTCCTCAAAACATTAAAATATTCATCATTAACACAGAAACTATGACACTAGTATTATGCACATATTGTTAGAATGCAATCAATTTTATTATAATTCCACTTTAAAAAATTATTTAAGCAACTCTGATATCTATCTGGATGATTTAGCAAAACTTTACATATTTTACTAATCCTTATTACATAAAATATAACTGCCCTGGCTTACATCTACCATAAACACTTCTATTACAAAATAAATTTACGAAGTAAAAAAAATGGGACATACACAGGTTAGAAGTTCACTTTTTGCAACTGTATCAAAATCTTGGACAACTGCATACAATTCCACAGGAGCTTGTTAGCATTGCTTAAACAGTTTTCAACAAAAAAAACCTATTAACAATAAGAAACAAATTCATGGCAAAAGTTCTGTTTCTGAAAAATGCAGCAGAAAAAGTCTATTTCTCTATGGCCATGATTAAAACATGTCAAACGGTGTGGTTATGCAAAAGCTCAGATTAGTCACCGATCTAGAGCAGTAAAATTATCACAATATGGCTTCTTTGGCTCACTTGTCAGCATGCTTCACAATGTGTGCAGAACTGCGGCCACTAATACTGTACTCAGTAAGTCATTTAACTTACTGTTTTTGAAGTTTTGTGGCAAAAAAAAATTTGTTAGATTATTTGCCAAGCTGTAAAAATAAATTACACAAAAAAATACGCAAATTCTGAAAAATGTGATAAACTGAGAAAAAAAATTATGCAGAAATAAAGTACTTGGCACAAAAATGGTCATAATTACAATACAAAAGAAAGAAAAAAGTGTTGTGACAGTGGAACTGAAAGTTAACCACATTATTGTTACTACTTTTACTCACACAAAATATTACAGTAGTACAACAACGCATCAAAGATATACAGTACTCCAAGTCATATAAGTTTGGATAAACTTGACAGCAACTTGGGCAATAATTTGTAATGTTTTGTCATTTGTGGCACTACATAACACAAACTTTGCAGTACAAATTCTGAAATGGCCATCTCAGATAAATTTTACAGCTAAAAATGTCTTGCATTGTGCAACAGATCACAAAATAAATTTATCCAAACTTATATAAACAGTGTACCAGTATACCAATTGTGTCACAAATAAAGAATCTTTATAAGCTGGCCATGAACTCTTAAGAAAATAACGAGTTGGAATGAAGTTATTAAATACATAGCCAAGCACAATTGATGAGCTAGGACAGAGGAAGAAATATAACAGATACATATAACGTCATACAAAGAAAAAATATAACAGTAGTACACAATAATAATAAACAAACATAAAAGCAATAACAAATATGAAGTCCTTGGTTGAGACCAAAGACAAGCTGCAAAACAAATTTACAAAAATAACCAAGAAGAAAATCAAGGACACCAAAGATGATGCAACTGAGAAACAAAAACCACCAGATATCGAAACAACCAGAACAAATATTTATTAACAAACTGACTAAATAAAGCAACAGAATCATAGACTAAAAACAACAGACAACAAAAAGCAACATAATATGAGTAATGGACATCACAGAACACTTACAAATAAAAATTAACAAACACACAAATTAATAAATATGATCCAGTAAATAAATATCACATGAAGAAAATATGGAAAACCACAGCCTTATACCATTCTTGAAGTGAGAGGTTTGTTACTAATAATCACAATCTACGAAAAAAAGGTCTTGACACGGTGGGATAAAATGTGACACCCTGTTTGTCGCCGATAGTTTCACTAGCTACTGCGTCGCTAGCAGTCTTTTTAGTGGAAGATTTGTCGTTTTGATTTGGTGTAGCAAGATTTCACAGCTGCAAATGTGTAATCATTATCGGAATTGTCTGTATTACAGAAGAAAAATATTAAAAATCCAAGGAATGAAGGCTATATGGAAGGACTGGTTATATGGATAAGATAACATATATTTTTACAGAATTCTTGTGAGAAAATTCCGGGAAATATACGTGATTTAATTTTTGTGTCTCACCCAACCTGCCTCACTTTCCCCCCTATGTCACGTTGGAATTAGTTTGTTTTGCACACGCTATATGTAATGTCAGTATTAGTTTGTTTTGCACATGCTGTATGTCACATTTGTAACGTGCTGTTGTTATTCCGTCACCATGACCACCAATTTCACTTGTGAAAGAAAATAAGGATAAAATTCTATTAACATAGGCCTAATGCTTAACAATAACATCTTGTATATGTAGACACACATTGCAACAATTCTAAAACTTTGTAGAGTGGGAAAGAATTAATTCTGTTCAAATACAATTACTACAGATGGGTGCAAATGAAAAGTTTCTTAAATCCAAAGTACCCTCCCAGTCTTTAAAAAATTCCTTCCTCGATATAGTCTTCTGCTACAACAGCCTATCAATGCAATTTTTGGCACACTGAAAATGGTAAACTTCTGTTTAGAGTTGGGAGCAACTAGTGATGTGGGCCGGGTAAATACCCAGTGGGTAGGTAAATATAAATTGGGTATTTACCCGGGTATTTACCCCAGGCCCGGGTAAATACCCAAAAAGTGGGTATTTATAATTTTTATTAAAGTTAGAGAAGATTGAGATGTATTTTTGCAATTATTACCCTCTAAGGATGGTAAAATGATGATTCAATGTGTTAAA
>PNEQ01011839.1:0-21958 GCA_003012365.1 Medauroidea extradentata | reverse complement strand
TTACAGGTCAAATGCTGTAGGTTTATAGTACGTTTTTGGGGAAAAAAAGGGGGGGGATATTAAAAATAGCTACTCATCGCACGCTGGCCAAACTGATAATTTTACAGACTTAGGGCCGTATCTATAAACGGCTTTCGAATGACAACCAACTGCTATCCCCATAGAGGAAGCATTGGTGAGCAGTTGGTTGTCATTCGAAAGCCGTTTATAGATACGGCCCTTAGTTTAAGAGACCGTTCCAGTGTTTCAGGCGCGTGTATGCAACCCGCATAAACCCATATAAATCAAGGCTCGCTATAGCAGTACAAGTATTACACATATAAACATTGTCTTCGTGTTTTATGAAAGAGGCAGTCGTGCTTATTTTCTCTGCGTCCGTCGAAGTCACGTATAAAGAATGGTAGACTATAAATTTATCGAAACGTTTCTTTTGTATTAGGGTTTTAGTGTAACCGTTTGTTGTATTAGATTGATAAAGCGCGAAGAAAATGTTGATATCAGTAATACTCTTACTGCTGTAGTGAAGGTAAAATTAGCCTTGATTTATAGGTGGTTAATGCGGGTTGCATACATGCGCCTGAAACACTGGAATGGCCTCTATGAAAAATGTTTCTATATACATTAGAAGTAGCCGCACATAAGGAAAAGTGTAGTTTACTTACGTTGAAATGTTCCATTTTTGTTAGGATAGGTTATTTGACCCACAAGTTTTCCATTTTCGTTATGTAATATTGGTTACCTAACTTTGCCTAACCTAACGATAAGTGGAAAACTTAAGTGTAAGATAACTTAACCTAACCAAAACTAACCTAACGAATAACAGAAGATTTAGAAGTTTCTTAATTACAAATTTCGTCAATAATGTTGTCGATGTAGGCCTACGATGAGTAGTTATTCTCAGTATTTACTTTTCTTTGTAAAATTTATGTAACGTGTTTCTGAATGTTTCCACAATCGCTAAAGTGCTGTAAACCCAGCAGGCAAGCTATAGACTTGTGTAGATAGTTTTGCCTACGTTATAGGAATTGTAACGATGCGCTCAAGTTTTTTGCGTTTATTATTTTTTTTTTACCAAAACTGATGCGTTTGCTCACTTGCAATAATGACAACTTTATGCTACTTAAGCGATACTTGTCAGTAAGTCAGCATCAAAAGTTAGTATGTCCATAAGGTACATATGTTGTATACAATAGCAAGGTGGCCACTCTGTTGTTTTCAAACTGAAAGTGAAGAAATTTTATAGTCACATTACTTCTATTAAAATAGGGACAACTGTCTTGTTTGGTTGTTTGTACTGATCTGAATTATTTCTACAACAATATGTTCTACATATCAGATAGTTGTAGGAACACCGGCAGCCATACTAATGAACATTATCACGGGCTACGTCAAAACATGCAGAAAATGGCAATTTTTTAATTTTAACTTCAGAAATGTTTGTATTCATTGCTGTTTTACACGTGTCTAGACGTAGCCCATGACACTGTTCTTCAGTGTGAATTATTTCATTTCTGTAAGTGAATTGGTTTTCCTTTCTCGCATATAACTGCTTTATGCAAATTTTGCCTTTGACATGCCACTATACAAAAACTAAAAAAATTTCGTCACGGTAAATTACAGTCACAATGTGTGTTTATAAAACAAACTATATTTCGTAGAAATAAAAAATTATTAAAACAATTTAAAATTTTGTAAGTAGGGCCACCACCTCAGTCCAAAACAAGACTTTACTCTCAGTGCAACACCGTACAAGGTATTAACAAAAGTTTGCTGCTCTACGTTGAATATTCCTGCGTTACATTAAACAAGGCCCGGAGTATTGACATTTAACGTGATGTAAAAGGTGTACAGAAAGGTTGTTTACAACTTCTCTTATCAATAAAAGGAGACTTAATTGATATAAAAAGTTTTGTTAGGGCTCATTGAAATCAGAAACTGTGAAACTTTTGTTTGATGTGTATGAATCGCCCAATATGTTTGTTTTAGAATCATCACTGTCATAACCAATGTGGATTAGAGCATTATTCGTCGTGTGTGTGTGGCGTTAGAATACAGATTAGATGCCGTGCGTGCAACCAAAGACGCGCATGTGAAAGAGAACTAAACATCAACCATGTACGAACAAAACTTTTCAGAGTTGGTGTTTTGATTGGGTCCTAGAGCAATTTGTAAGTCACTTCAATTTCCTCGTATTGATGTCCTTTCTGTTCGATATTCCAGAACAAACCCACTTGTAAAGCTCCGCATCAATCAATTTATTAGATGATTTTTTTTTTAAATTATAAGAAGTATACCTTGTTCTACAGAACAAACATTGCAATTGAACTTGTAACATGTGTCTAGGGCATAATTAACTCAGCATTTTTTAAAAATATATTGTTAATTTGCTGGACAGTTTGCAGGCAAAATATCCGTTAAAAATTCAACTGCGGTGCTTGTACTGTAGGGTGAGGTAAACAGAATTCACGCCATAATTGCAAATTTCACAGTTTGCTTCTTAGAATTTCATAAAAGGAAATATAAAAATATCGTAATGCGGCTGTTGCCGAACCTTAATTTTGATTTTCAAGGTTCCGTACTGTCCTTAAGGGGCCGTACCGGTGTTTCAGGCGCATGTATGCAACCCCCATTAAATCATTGTAAATTACGGCTAATTTTACTTTCGCTATAGCAATAATAGTATCACACATATCAACATTATCTTCGCGCTTTATCGGAGACACAGTTGTTCTTATCTTCGCTGCGTTCCGCAAATTCAAGTATAACAAACGGTTACATTATCAACGTGACACTAAATACGTTTTGTAAAATTTGCAGTCAGCCATTCTTAACACTTGACATCGGCGAACGCACCGAAAATAAAAACGACTGTGTCTTTGATAAAACGCGACGATAATGTTGAAATGTATAACGTTTTTACTGCTATAGCAATAGTAAGATTAGCCTTGATTTATATTTTTAATGCGGGTTGCATGCATGCGCCTGAAACACTGTAGCGGCCTCTTAATATTATATTTCGGTACAAATTGTCTTATTTCGTTTCTTTTTTTTCATTAGGTATCATGTGACGTTAAATATATTGAAAAAAACTACGACGCAAAAGAATTTATTATTATTTTATTTCTTCGGTTTTATGTCTCGTTGACAGTGAAGTCATTAAACGGACGGTTTAAAATATTTTTACACAAGTACAGGAACTGGAAAAGTTATCGGCCATGGCGTACGCCAATTAAATATCCCAGCATTAGCCATGAGCGATTTCGGGAAACCATGCGGAATTGAAATAAACATTCCCTGAGCCGGAGATCGAACCCGGGTTTTCCCGAAAGCGAGTCCAACGTACCGCTTCGTCAGCTCGCTTTGAAACCCAAACTCTGAGTATCTTACAAACAGACGTTACTTGTCACAAAGTGTGTGTTACCACAGGCTGAAAAAAAAAAACACACGACATTTTATAATAATTTCGTCGCCGTCGAAGACAGCGGTGTGCTCGAAGTTAGGGTTTCTATAGGCTATTTAGATTAACTGAGCACTCACAAATGCCCTGCTAAATTTATATTATCAGCCAATTCGTATCTTTCCGCGTGTAAACTGCTAATGGCGAGATATGTCTAACCTTTCTGGACACATCACTTAATGTCTACGCTCGTAAGATAAATTGTGCAGTCGGTAGGAACATATATAGTTACATAAAATGGTTTATTAACGATATAAAATACAAATACGTCGATTTCAATTGATTTCATTTCTGTATGGTTGTATTTAAATAGGAAACTACACCGTACTACATTCAGCAAATCGCTGCCAACCACACAAGTTGTAAGGTAACTGTTGTTAATATTGTATTATATGAAGTAACGTCTGGTGATTTTTTTTTTCAAAGGTTAAATTTTTAGTGCTCACTTTATTCCGAACGACCTATAGCAAGATGTTTTCTGTAAAATCAATGTTAGCGCGTATACGCTTGTCCGTGAATAACTGTTATCAAGGGCGCCCATAAGGGGAGGCAGGGGCCTGAGCCCCCCTACCCCCGTAACAGATGTTCCACAATGTGTTTAGTTTTTTTTTTTTTTTTTAATAAAACGAATAACAAACTATTTGCAGTTTAATACGTTTGTAATCTACGCGGTTTCATGCGTCGAAATATGCAGTAGCTACAAATTTATACACAGGATATATCCGTTCCTGTTGACATAAACATATATTATGATCGTGGCCTCCCTTTACAATCTGTAATATGGGCGCCCTTGTCTGTTCTGGGGACATAGTTCATTTCCGGGTAGGATAGAAAAAAATATTATCTACAGACGTCACGTTTTACTATATTCCTACCGTATGCCATTAAAGAGAAAACTAGTAAAAATGGCAAAAAAAAAGATTTTTTTTTTTAAGTATTGGTGCTTAGTCTCTTGAAGTTAAGGGAGAAAAATACGCCGTGGCTTCTGTTGTTTAATCCTTTGGCTTTTGACACGTGCTATACAACTCATTTGTGTGCTGTTTGCTGCGGGCTCTTAAGGCCGACTCTTACTCGTTCACCATTTGTGCCGTCGTCCCTATGTGCAAGAGACCCTGCTTAGCGTCTGTCTTCGCGTTGAGAACTTCTTCAGGCATATCTTCTTTTTACTTTTTTTTTAGCGATGTTAATTTTTTACGCCTAAACGAGAGCAGATATCAATAACATATGTTGCAGTTTTGTTTAAAATTGTCTCATCCATATGAACTGATTTTCTTCATGACAGTAAATTCTATGGTTGTAGCGTATTGTGTAATTAACAAAATTCTGGTCACTTGACTTTTTTTTTGTCGAAACCGTATAATTCCTTTTTTTTTTTTTTTAAGATTTCTATCTCGAAAAAAAAAACATTTTAAACAAAACTGCCAAGCAGATGTTTGATATCTGCTCTCGTTAGTGCTTAAAAAAAATAATTATCGAAAAAAAAAAAAAAAATAATGCTACCCGGGTAAAAAGGAGAAGCGCTATTTTTTGACCCATTTAACGCTTATTTTCTGTACGTTAATTTCCACGTCGTCCAAGGCTACTCATTCCTCGTACATATACAGGATGTCGTGAAACAAACCCATAATAAGCACGCCACACGAATTCTGGGCTAAATTGAAGACGAAAATGTTAGCAGCAAACGTTGTGCTACGACGTTTTACTTGCACAATGTGGCAACAGTGCACGGAGACAGTCCTTTCTTGCTCTCCATGTCCAAGTATTATTTTATGTATGTTACGGCAAGTAAATGCAGAAACATGTTCGGACTGCTTGGGATTTTAACCTGGTCCTATTGTATGCAGATGAGAACAGTAGTAGTAAGATAAGTGAGATACATGTGGAGCGCAAGAGGTATTATTGTTAGACGAACGTGGAATTCGTGGATTCAATGACCTATCAGATAGACTCAACAATCCTATAGGCCATTCGGAATAAAGTGAGCACTAAAGATTTAACCTTTGAAAAAAATCACTAGCCGTTACTGCATATAAGCCAACATTAACAACAGTTACATTTTTGTTTGTATGGTTGGTAACGAATAACTGCATGTAGTCCCGTGTATTTTCTTATTTGAATACAGCATTAGTGAAACAACATCAATTGCAAACGACCTCTCTGTATTTAATATACTTTAAAATATTTATTTATGTTCTTACTGACATACCTACTGACTGTATAATTCTATTTAATCAGCGGCAGTACAAAGCGACGTAACCGAGTCGATTATCGTTGGCACACGCCACTATTGCTTCGCGCCGCAGAGATAGTTTAAAATTCCATCGACAGATGGCATCAGAGTTAGGTTTTCGCCGCATTGCGTCATTCAGTTTGTTTTTCCGTTGTGTAATGAATATGGGTTTCTGATAAACACATTCAACGTCGTCGTTCACTGCAGTATGTTGAACAGAATTTTAATTCTTGAGTTGCGTGTGTCGTGTGTTTTTTTAGTGACGGTTTTAATTTAAAAGTTCGAATATACTGTGCATGGATTTACGAGATTCGTAACGGTAATTAATAATGCCGTTAGAGTAGACGCAGAGAAACCAGTGTTATAAGACGTTAACTCGCAGGTATTTATTAATAAGATTACTACTGAGTATAGCATGTATTCAGCCCCCGTGCATTTAATTAGTACATATTGTAGCTAAAATTTATCGGAGCACTGTAACGTAAATGTAAACATTGTACAAGACTATGTAAATAAAAGCACGTGGCAATGTTGATGTTTACATGTAGCGGAAAGATATAAACTGGCAGAAAATAGAAATTAATCAGGGCTTTTTTTAGTGCTCACTTTATTCCGAATCACCTATATGTATGTTCCAGCTCGTGTTATCCGTTTATTCGCTGTCAAACCTGTAACAGTAAAGCGTAATTCGTTCCACGTTTTATGCCCAGGGACTGGGAAATTTCGCGAATTCTATGACCTGCAGGCTAGAATCCATTGTAGTATGCATACTCAAGCCACGACTATTTGTCCACTAGCTGCTACTCAGTGGTACAACAGACAATGAACAAATATACAGGGATTGAGTATGCATACTACAATGGATTCTAGCCTGCAGGTCAATGAATTTGCGAAATTTCCCAGTCCCTATGCCATAACAAGTGTTATTGGCTGAGAGTTTTCAAGGACGTATCTGGTATTCTGTGATCAGATCGGAAAGTGACATAAATTCTCATGTGTTTGAATTCTAGCTGATCCTGAAACGAATCCGTGAATTTCACGTACCTCTAATTACTGTATTAGGCCCACTGTGTATTATTTTCCTGCGCGGGTTTCCTCGTCTTCGTCACAAACCCGGTTGCCTCGGATCTGTCAGGTACGCGGGGGCCTTTCAGAAGAATCCGCCCGTTTTTTTTACGTCGTTTATCCCCCGCCCCGTTTACCAACGGACCTCTACCGATCCGGCCAAAATTGGACGCGCGATGCAAATTTGACGGAGGCTGTCTGGCGCACGCCTTCCTGCCGGTGCTTGATGGCTGATGGAGCCCCTCCCTTCTGCTGAATAATGTATTCGTCGATCTCACCCTGCAGCTGCCTCCTACCTCCCTTTCCTATACCTTCCATTCCTTCCCCTCTGACAGGCTGCGATGAAGTATTTAACAAATTCGCGAGACAGGCGACCTTCACAAGATGGGCTTGCATCCTCGTTTGGGGTGGTGCAAGTCGAACGTTCACTGAGAAAGTGGGGCAGGGTGGGGGCTATGAAAAGTGTGAACACCGTTTAAGGCCACGTTTTCTCATTCATTCCAAACAATTGCAAATAACTCGAATATTTTTAAACCAAATGCTTTAAAAAATTGGTGACTGTGTACAGTCATATGGTAGGTACACGATTTTGCCAGAGAGTTTATTTTTTAATAACGTACCGTGTGAGAGCAAAAAATTATTTTGCTTCATTTTGGCTTATTTTGACAACAAAATATGTGACATTTCAGGGCCAAAATCCAAAAATCTGTTTGGTATATTGCAACTGAAAAATTTAGACACAAACGATGATTGAAACGATGATATGGTAAGTGTTAAAACTGTAAGAATGAATTTTTGATATAATTATGTATTAATGTGCGTTAGAATAATTGTTTTCGAAACTACTGTAATACGAAAGAGCGAACCTTAAGGGCTAGGGCCCGAGTTTCTTCATGTTTGACGATAATTACTTTTAAAATATAAATGGGAGCCGATATCGTAAAATCGGTACGTAACTTTGTTATGACTAGTTTTAACTACGTGTCCTAATTTTGTCGAGATAGTAGACAGAAAAATAGTAGCTAATTAGTTAAATAACGAAATTTCCTTTTAACTGAAATATTAACTAAAATCTTCATACAGTTTGTCTCGAAAAACTACATTACGTAGTAAAACCAATTTGCAACAAAGTTACGAAGCAATTTTACGATATCGGTTCTCGTATGGATTTTAAAAAATATTGCTCATGAAATCCGAGAAACTCGGGCCCAAGCCCTTAATTAGCAATGCTAAGGTCGAGGAAATCCTAGAATTTGATTTCAAGTGTTAATTTATCTCGCAAACTTATACATTATCAATGTATTCAAACTAATTTTACAGGAAATTTAAAAACCGTATGTCTGTATTAGTATGTTTTAGAAATATTTACTTTTGAAGACCAACTTGTTATGAACAATAATTAAATAATATTATTTATAGTGGTTTCACACGTTTACATTTGAGTACAGTACATTAGGCAAACGTCGGTTGTTACTTCACGTACTTTGTTTGAATAAAAAAGTGGCAGGAAATTACAGATTATCTGAAAGAAAAAAAGCAACTAGGGTTACAAAAGATATCAATTTATCCCGAACCAAGTATAAAAAAAAGTGAATCCAGTTTAAATATACGGCTTCGTATCAATTTCATTTACATTACTTCAAGGAAAATAGAGAATATAGGTACTAAAGGATACTGAGGTAGAGCCATTGCTGTATGTATTGGCTACAATGTGCTGTAGTAATTTCATGCTATTTTCGCTTTGACTACTGTGTAATCGGAACACAATCTCATCGATCGGAACCTGGAAGAGGAAGAGTGCTAAGGCCAACTATTGCCCTCTTACCACTTACCTCAATGCCATTAAGGACTATGAACCCGTAAAAATTCATTATTTTATATTTGTGCCAAACACTGTTCAAGTTTTACACGTCAGATAAAATGTCATTTCCCGAAATAAAAAAAAAAATAGGTCCCATTTTAACATGATCATCTATCAAAGTCACAAAATGGCAGTTGCGGCGTTGCATAAATAAAAAAAATAATTAACTTACAGAAACAAGATACAGAATTCGTATTGATACTAAACGATATGAGCTACTTCAAGGCATTGTGTAAACACAAAAGGATAAATTGTTGTATTTTTTAAAAATTGATGAAATTGAGTACATGTTTGCATAACTTTGACTTTTGGCTACTACTGAAATTTTTATAAAACTAACTTTTGTAAAAACATGTCATAAAATGCATTGATACACTGACTTTCAATTCCTGTAATTTTGAATTCATTAGTTAGTTACTTTTTTTTTATTTTGGCTACACCGCAATAGCCATTTTGTGACTTTGATGAGTGGTTATGCAAAAACTATGCGGCCTAATTTTTTTTTTATTTGGGAAAATTACATGTTATCTGATGTTTAAAACTTGAACAGTGTTTGGCACAAAAAAAATTAAATTTTACGGGTTCCAATGCCCTTAAGGGGCCTGCCTAGATAGGCCACGTTTGTGTGTGTGTGTGTGTGTGTGTGTGTGTGGCAGGAGCGGTAAGGTTGCCGTTGACCGACGTGTGCAAGCATTATCGCTTCTCCGCGCAAGCCACACAGCTGGCGTGCAGTGCTTCACTATTAGCCTTTTTCCTATGGGACTTTAAGCGGTGACCACATTATTTTATTTGTGGCCAGCATAGTTTAAAGTTTAATGCTTGTTTCTATAGTTGTGTTTTTTTTTTTTCGAATCAGGTAGTAATTTTTTATGATACGGCCATTTTGTTAATTATGAGGGTCCCGAAAATTATGTTTCTTATAAACGTGCCGAATTTTTTAAAACCATAGCGACATAGTTTGAAGTTTGTGTTATTTTTGTAGATATACAAATATAAATATAATGCGCGTTAATTAATTTCGTCTGAAAAAGAATAGCCGTGACTGCCTTCCACGCACATGAAGTGGAGATAGGGAGGCCTCTTAAGCGCAAGACCTCCAACTGGTGCTGGTCTACCCGTTTAGGAATTCTCTTAAGGCCGTACTAATCTTGTTTCTAATTTTTAACGATGTTAATTTTTTGCGCCTAAACGAAAACAGATATCGAAAATATGCCAGGAAGTTTTGTTTAAAATTGTCTTCTCCATGTTTTCTGATTTTTTTTCGAGGCAGTTAATATTATGTGTTTAGCTAATTATGTAATTAACGGAATTCTGATTAGTTGACTTTTTAGTGGAAACCGTATAATTGCTTATTTAAAAATAATTTAGCTGCCACGGCAAAAACAATTTCAAACAAAACTGTCAGTCAGATTTTTTGATATCGGCTCTCATTTAAGTTTAAAAAACAACTTTCGCAAAAACGGTAGAATCAAGAGAGCATGTTCTTAAGGGCGCCGCATACCCGCGCGTGAGAGGCTCAAAAGCGACGGAGCTGTAAGGTCGACCTTGAAGCGTACATCAAATGCCGCGTCACCTCAACGAGCTAAGCGCTGAGCTAGCGTGCAAGGTTCCCGCCGAACGGTTTTTACTATGGGACACTAAGCGGTGACCATATAATGTTATTGATGGAAAGTCTGCAACTAAGTTCAGTGCAGGTCGCAACCTGAGTTTCACGTACATTCGGTTAGTACATTTTGAAGTACGGCAGTCTGAAGTGCCGTTTTTAGCCATGTTGGAGGGCTTAGAAACAGTGTTTTTAATGAGCGTGGCATCTTAACAATGATGTTCCGACCTTGTCTGAAGTTAGTTTTCTTTTCGTACGTTGGCACAGTGGGCACACGTGGAATATTTTCATAGGAAAAACCTGTTTACGAACACACTGCAACGTATTTTAAACGTGGGGTAGGCGGCCGCCTTAAGGCCACCAGTTATTATTTACACTGTTTTTTTTTTTTTCAAATATAACTTTTACATTTAAAAAAGAGGAACTGATAGACTATATTAAAACCGTCACATGTATTTGTAGGAAATTATATTCACTATATTGTCTAATTTCCCACAGCAACATAGTTCATAATCTCGGCTGACTATCGACTAAAAGTAGTTTTTATCAAAGTTGATCATTAGTCAAACTTACAGTTCGTATTTTTGCTTTGAAAAAAAAACCGACATAGTAAAAACAATTCTCAACATATCTTTGTGATGGTGTTACTATATCTGCTCTACTGTATAGTATATCAGAATTAAAAAATATATATAATATTTGGTATAAATGCATAAATAGGAACCCTAGGCCTTAAAGTAGAGTATCACAAACCAAGTTGAAAATATCGGATGTTTGTATTGTTCGATTGTTAAGTAAGACATATTTAAAATTTATGATGTTGTACTTTATTTAAATTCATTAACTTCCCATGAACTGTAAATTTACCAAACCATAAATTCTCACTGATATCGGTAATTCAATTGAAAATTAAAATCCACTACTTGTTCTCACCAGGCAGGGTCATACTGTGTATGAGAGATAGCTGGGGTGAAGGTTGGGCCGGCTGCTCGTTTGGCGAGGCATTCCTGTCACCTTCCGGCCCGAGGAATGTATGAGGTGAGAGTGAGATGAGTGGAGAAGCGGCAGAATGAGAGAGGCAGGGGAAACGGGAGTTCCCCGAGAAAACCCGCCGGCCAACGGCACGTTATCCGCATGCCAAAAATCCGGAACCATATCGCCGTGTACCGAACCCGGATCGCGTAGGTATGGGAGGCGAGAAGTCTGACCCCTCAACGCAATTTTTAACCAATTATTTTTAATTTTTAAAATATGTTCCTGCTTTTTCAGAGTCGTTAAGCAATGCGTAAGCCGAAGGCTTTCGTACAATGTTAGAGCGCTATGATAATAATTTCATAGTAATTTAAATGGAAATATTATTACGATTTATAAATGATAAATTCAACACACACGCGGGGTGAGACCTCGTTTCGGTTACTTCCAGGGGACCTAGCCTCCCGCGGGACAATATCCCGAAAGCACAGGATGGTCGTTTCCACGTTCCCTGGAGCATCGCCAGGAAGGGGGATTTATATTTGTTCCCCGTTCACAATAAGTCTCTCTATTGAGCCGATTCGGTTGGCCCGTCGTCTCAGGGTCGCGAGAGTCACGGGGAGATGGAAGCCGAAGACCCTTGGGGCAGGAGAAAACTCCAGAGGAGAATAATATCGCTTATAAGATCCTTGTGTAAATGCTTGAAAGTTCCGCGAGCTACGAGGCCATCTTGAAAAGATAGGGCGCAGTGATCGGCTGCGAGGAAATATCTGCTTCACATTTTATTAATTCTTCAGTGGCTACTGCTCGAAATGTTGTACTTGGTTCTTTAAATTTGAATTTTCTTTTTTGTAATCGTTACACTGACTCGTCTGCGGAATGAAAACAAAAGGATATGATTAAAGGGGTACAGCTGCTTGAAACGTCACTGCACACGAAATAAAGCCTCGTGCTATATATGAAATTCTAATTTTTTTTATAAAGTTCTACATTTGCGTATGTTTTATTTAGTATTTTTATCAGTGTCTAAGGATGGGGAATTCTGTAGCTATAGTATTTAACATTATATACTTTTGACTTTAATAGTTTATTATTAATAAAAGCGTATTTTAAAAAATATTTTTTGTTTAATCTGTAGCTGTCTGAAAAGTAACAGCGACACAAATGTATGGAGTGTTTTGAATATCTTGTTAAAACTTGTCTTCTAGCCTTAAAAAAAAAACTATAACATGAGGAATTGCACACATATAAGAAATATGTTTGTATAGGCCATTCACTTTAAATTGAGCAATGCCCAACAATTATAATAATTAAAATAATGTATTTATTGGGACTATAGAAGCAAAGTTTTGAGCGTTGTGGAAAATGTACACTAGTTTTTTGTTACAGAGAAGTTTTCGTATTTAAAATAGTAAAGATAGTGGCATAATGGCTCACAGAAAATAGTAAGCAGTGCTGGGTTTATTCTGATCAGTCTATAAGAATCATATTTCTGTGCCTACATCCCTCTAAGGCTGTTTCTCCATCAAAATATTAATATTTGTTTATTGTAATACAAGCAAATTATTTTGTACTGGTCGGTCGCTTTACAAATCGATGACCTAAAATACTTTTTACTAATACAGTGTTGTGGTTTCAAACGAGTATATGGTTATAATTACAGTTAAGTGTAGTTGCAACGCTGCTTTGATTGCCACGTTTCTTCATTACCTGTACAATAATACTTAGGGCCGATATTATAAACCTCTTTCGAATGACAACCAACTGCTATCCCCATAGAGAAAGCAGCATTGGTGAGCAGTTGGTTTTCATTCAAAAGAGGTCTATAGAAACTATAAAATGGGGTAATTTTACTCGTGGGTAACTTTGCTTTAAACAATAGGTTGGTTTTCCCGTCATTTAATAAGTAGCAGGTATTATCTGATTATAACTAAATAAAATTTTTAAATCACGTTGCCAATGCTCGCTTTTATCTTCTCTTAGGGATATCTCAGAAATATTTAGCGGAGAATTAGTTACCCCAGGTGCAAAGTGTAACTTATATTTACGGTACGTACTTGTTCTGCCATTTAAAACCGGAAAGTTTGTACAGAACATATAAAAACAAACACTGCTGGGTTTACAATAACGTGATATGTTGCAGGGATTCATGTGTTATTGTGTTCAGTATTCTTCAGCATACAATGTTACTGATATAGAAAGTGTAGACGCAACAACAGACTTAAGTTTTAACTTTGTTTAAATTTGACGTTCGGGTAGAAAATACATTATGTTTCTGCAACTAAGTTATGGTTACCGCTACCCTAGATATACATTACATAATTCTTCTGTAAAATCATCTCTACGGTGTATTGTACCGAAATACTAGTAATCTGCTAAATATGTCTTTCTTCTTTCAAACATTATGCCAGTGGTTTTTCCTGAAAAATAACAACGAATGTAATCTCACGCACAGTAATTCAACAAAATTGTCGACATTGTTTCTAAGGAAAATAGAGTTTAATAAACGTAAATAGTTTCTTCCTTTTTTTAAAATTAAATCGTTTCTAATAATATTAACTTATGCATGCTCTTATTTTTCTCCAAATTGTGTAAAGCATCGTCAGCAAAATTGTGTACGAGACGATGACTGAGATGGTTGCGTAGCATTTTTTTTTACGTTATAATGCCTTGTATGCATGACAAATTTTATTATTTATTTTTACCCCCTTTACTGCGGCAAAAAATTTGCGCGTATGCGGAGATTATGAAGGTTTTACATCCTACCAAGACACTTAACGTTAACGTAACTTTACGACCATCATATACGTGTTAGTTACGTAATGAGAATGCGTAAAAGTGGCCATCTGTGCAAGCTGCGTAGGGGCGTGCAGTGCAGAGCTACGGCTGTTATAAGCTTATTTTGTTCCTTCGAAAAGTATTCAGCGTGTGTGATGTCTTCCTAGAAATAGTTTCCAAAGAACGTTACACTTATATATGCCCATTTCGGCTTCTCCATTTTTCTCTCATGATTCTTTTAACACTCCTGAAAATTGTGATGTTTTTTTTTTTTTTGCGGTCCTTTTAAGGTATGAAGATTCTGGCACAGAATATTTTAAAAAGGTATAGGCGTGAGGATATCTTGCTGTCTCCCCACTCCTCGAACAACCCGAAATTTTAAGAAAACAGTCACACTTTTCACTATAGGTTTGAAGTTCTGAAATATAACTGCAATAATGCCAATTAAACATAATCAATAATTATTCTGTCTGTGTGTTTGTATGTTAACTGAAAAAAAAAATTTATTGGTCAACACAAAATATTTTGTTATTATGGACCTTACCTAATTTTTCTGTGGTGAGCACAAAATATTTTTTTCTGGCACCAATAAAGTTTTGCAGTGACTACAAAAAATTTTGTGACCACCACAAAACATTTTGGTTAGATCCATATTGACAAAACATTTTGTAACCACCACAAAACATTTTGGTTAGATCCATATTGACAAAACATTTTGTAACCACCACAAAACATTTTGGTGAGATCTATATTGGCAAGACAGCTTGTGGCCACCACAAAAAAAGTTTTTTTCCTGTGTAGGAATATGTATAGAGTACATTGCAACAAAAATATCCTCCCTACCCCCTCCACCACCAGGGGGCTACGGGGAGGCCTGATGCGTGTACTGAGTTGTCAGTACCGCTTACGCACTTGTAGGTCTGAACGCATAAAATATGTTCACCTAGGCGGGAGTGGGGGGGGGGGGTTGATCCGTACCACCTTGGACTTATCAGTTTCTTCTCGATAACTTCTGTTACAGGCGTTGTATCAAAATTTTTGTCACGGCAGTGCATGGATACAAACTTAATCGATTTTCTGAAATTGTTGGAACCGTAATATATTCATTATTTTGCAATGGGAATCAGCTGACAAGGAAAAATTATTTTATAAACGAGAGCTACAATAGAGATCATAAAAGTAACAGAAACAATGCCGCGTGGATTCCAAAGAGTGAATGAAACAATAAACTATGCCTTGTCAACGTGAAAAAAAGTAAAACAATCTTTCTATTCACTGATTTTAAAGAAATGCCATAAATCCGATCTGAGAGGGATTAGTCCCCCTTAAGATACAGTCGTTTTAAAATCTCCAGAAAATGTGAGATTTACTTGTTATCCCCTGTATATTACTGAAGCACAGATTTAGAAAAAATAACTTGAAGGTCTCAGGCAGATAGATTGGTGGCAGAGCTCATCTTCTCGCTGACGAGATTTTTAGAGACGGAAACGGTGGCTCAGAGTATCAGGAATATGGATGGAATTTACTATGGTCTGTATTAAGGCGGCCGCCTGGTGAAGGGTGTGTTTGAGTTTGTGAGGTAAAAATCGACGAGGCGTTATGAGCGACGTCGGCCGGCACATGTATTGTTATATCGCCTCTACGGCCAAAGTCATAAACGCGTGCGCAGTCTTCCCGCCGTAATGTTTTTACTGTGCGACTTTAAGCGGTGACCCTATTATTTTATTGAACTTGTCACTGTAGCAAAGTCCATTGTACTTGTACACCTCACTTTCGAACAAATCCGTTACATATATCTGGAAACACAACCGTATAAAAAAAACCGATTCATAGTCGAGTTTGAGAACTTCAAATGCTTTACGTCTGGTCGACAGCGAGGTCATTATAGATGGTAACACAACTTGTTACAATGCTAGGAGCTGGGAGAGGAGTCGGCCATGGCCTTTGTTAAGAAACCATCTCAGTATTCGTCTAGAATGATTTCGGGAAACCGTGGAAAACCGAAATCAGGATGGCCGGAATCGGGGATCGAACCCGGATTCAACGTGCTACCACTGCACCACCTCGCTCGGTTGGCCGACCCTCCCGTAGCTCATTTGGTTGAGCGGCCGACCTTGGTGCTAGGGGTTCTAGGTTCGATACCCAGGTCTGGCTGGGTGTGAATTTGTGTTCGTCCAAATGGTCTCAAAAACTGTCTCTGTAAAACGGTCTCAGGAAAGTTACCCGGGGTTACTCAAATAATTCACATTTTAAAAAATTTAGAATTTTAAAATCCTGCTTCTAATGTGCGTTGTTCCTTGAAAGTCATTTTCACTAATAGCCTGAGGTGTGTTTTCTTTCCGCAGTTAAGCATTGTAGATGCGCGTTTACTGACCCCTGAAGAAATATAAACGTAACTTTGACCGAACACGCTGCACGCAGTTCGAGCGCCACCCATGCGGCCGTTTTAAGGCCTTGTTACCGAGTTTTGCAGTGATTTCGAAAATATTTTTTTATTGCTACCTAATACTCATATCAAAATTTCGCTGCACAGTTTTGACACTTATATGTTATAATTTGTAGCTGAATTTTTTTGTAGAATTATACTGAACGGTTTTTTAGATTTCATTACCCAAAATACCACGTTTTTCGTCGTGAAAATAAGCAAAAATTAAGGAAATTATTTTTTTGCTGGCGAATGGTACATTATTTTAAAAAACGCGTCCACAGTATTGTGCATCGTGTGATTGCACATTGACTCAATTTTTTTCAAAACTTTTGGTTAAAAAATATTTGAGTTATTGCCACCAGTCTGAAAAAAAAACTCGGGAACAAGCCTTTAAGGGCGCCGCCTACCCGCGCGTGAGAGGCTCAAAAGCGACAGAGCCGTAAGGTCGACCTTGAAGCGCGCATCAAATGCCGCGTCGCCTCAACGAGCCAAGCGCTGAACTAGCGTGAAAGCTTCCCGCCGAACGGTTTTTACTATGGGACATTAAGCGGTGACCATATCATATTATTAGTGGAATGTCTGCAACTAAGTTTAGTGCAGGTCGCAATCTGAGTTTCACGTACATCCGGTTAGTACATTTTGAAGTACGGCAGTCTGAAAAGTCCGTTTTTAGCCATGTTGGAGGGCTTAGAAACAGTGTTTTTAAGGCCGTGGCGTCTTGACAATGAGGTTCCGACCTTGTCTGAAGTTTGTTTTCTTTTCGTACGTTGGCACAATGGGCACACGTGGATAATTTTCGTAGAAAAAACCTGTTTACGAACACACTGCAACACATTTGAAGCGTGGGGTAGGCGGCCGCCTTAAGGAACGAACTTTCCAACATTCACTTGAACTGATTTGGAAAATCATGTAACTCAATGCATGGAACGGGCCCACGGAATACGATTACAGTGATTTACCACATCCTAATTTATCTCGGTCTTCAGTAGTTGGAACGTAAATATTACTTGAGGAAATATTCATAAATGTATGCAAACACGTTCCTCCGCGAGCACACACACACACGCATAGCTGTTAAGTGGCACGATTTTTTTTTGCATGTACATGCATTATGTTTTTGAATTTTTTTTTTTTTTTTTTGCAATGGCACAAAATAACGTACTGTACTATTGTGGACATACGCCATCGCATGTATTATATCGTCCCATAAATCTTACAATTATACTGAGAATAAACAAACAAAAAAAAAGTTTGGTTGTAATCAACACATCCATAAACCAAAACTACAGGACATGGAAAACACTATAAGGAATTAGTCGACAACAAATAAAGGAAAATAAAGTAAACATCCAAAAATAAAAGTCGAAATACAGAAACAAAATAACCTGTAAAACTCAGGACACCACAGTTAGACAGCACAGACAATACTGGGACGATGACAATAACGGACACAAGACGGTATAACAACAATGACGTCACAGACAACACACAACGATGAAGACACAAAAGTACACAGTAGATTTCTAATTACCAACCTTTCAAGACGTTTCGGGAGATGACATCTGCTCCCATCTTCAGGTGAAGTAAAATTCCTTTAACCTAAAGACACGTTTACAGTTGAACTGCCGTGCTTGTAACCGTAGCGCAAATGAAGTAGAACTTGCGGTGTAGTTGAAAATTAATCATCCAAAACGAAAAATAACAATCCAGTATGGCGACTGTCACCATTGAGTAAGTCTGTCCTTAAGCTGGTTTTACACGACGCAATGTGCATGCAATTTCCACGCAATATTCTGATATTGCATCTCAGCTCAGACACACAATTCTTGGAACCTCACATGCAATGCAAGCGGCAGTGCAATCTCGGCAAATAGAACATGCTCTATATTTCGATGCAAGTTGCGTGGAACAAGCAATGTGATTGGCCATTCACTGAAATAAATGTATGCACGTAGTTGTGAGTATAAAGAAAAACAACAAACACCACACAAACATGAAATCGACACCAGAGTGTTTTTTTTTGCAGTTTTTGGATGAATACAAAATAATGTCGAGCACACTATAATAACAAATCACTAAATTATCACAACAAACATTTATGAGAGAATGTATTAAAAGCGGTGGCCGCGTCTGTATTGGAAGTCCGGGGTCCGGGAAAAAGGCTACCGTGCCATTGAAGAGATATAAAAAAAAAAAAAAAAAAAAAAACAAGTTTCTACATGGTTCACAATTATTTTAATTTTCGCCAGATAACATTTCCATCACGGCAAGTGTAGCCTACATCGTGTGCTTTTAGGTTATCCATTTGTTCTAAACTTTTGGCGGGAAGAAAACAAATTGTATGTATATTGCTTGGGGAAATTGCGCTGTGTAAATGGCCTATGCGAGATTGCATGCAATTATTGCACGAGCGATTGCATGCAAGGAGCTGTGCGAGAAATAAATTGCGTGGTGTAAAACCAGCCTTACACAATGCTTCACACCGAACCTTAAGGGCTTGTTCCTTAGTTTTTTTTTTCCAGACTGATGGCAATAACCCCAACCAAAAGCTTCGAAAAAATTTGAAACAATGTGCAGTCACACGATGCACAATACTGTGGATGAGTTTTTAAAAACAATGTACCAGTCGTCAACAAAAAAATACTTTGCTTCATTTTGGCTTATTTTCACGAAAAAAAAAAAAAAAAAAAAAACACGTGGTACTTTGGTGACGAAATCTAAAAAAAAAAATTTCAGTCATTGCTGCAAAAATAACTCAGCTACAAATTACTACATAGTAGTGTCAAAACTGTGGAGCAAAATTTTGATATGAGTATTCGGTAGCAATAAAATATATATTTTCGAAATCTCTGCAAAACTAAGGAACAAGCCCTAGGCCACCGAGCAGTACAGAGCTAAGGTTACTACAGGTTAGATGAAAATGTGTTTTCTTATGGGAGAGTTTGACACAGAACATTTTTGCCGCTAGTTTCGCTACTATCGCCAAGGGACCAGAAAAATACGAAACTGTAGTAAAATTATATTTAAATAGGCTTGAAAATTACAGAAGTAATTTAACTTATTTTATAGCGAAAATAAATCAATTTCACGTGTTAAATTATTAATTTTATGTAACGTAAAATTCGAGAAATCTGTGTGATTGGTCAGTTTGGCGCACTACCGATACCAGCGATCAAGCGGCAGAAGTTTTCCCTGTGACAATATTTCAACATTTATCTTTCTAACCTGTAGTAGAATTAACATAATCAGAGCTTCGGCCGTTACTGGATCAATTAAAAACTGATAATCGTACGTGATTGATGTCTGCTTAGGAATGCCATTTAAAGGCGCGGTTAACCTCAAGTTTTCAACGTTTTTTTTTTTTTTTTTTTTAATTTTTATATTTGTACCAGATTTTTTTTCTTATTTTAGACATAAATTGTGACTAAATCGTTCTCTTAGGAAATTTTTGTATCCCTCATAGTTTTTGCATAATGAGTCGTCAACGTCAAAATTTGCACATTACGGTTTATGTACGCAACTAAAACCAACTAGCATACCACACCGAAAAAATTCACAGTGTATAATAATGTTGTGGAGTATGATTTGTCGTATATGAAAACAGAAATAAATACGTTCTTGTATTTTAAAGAAATTGTTCATTTTTATATTTTCATTTTAAAATTCAGCATTTTTATTAAATACAACAATATTTTATTTTTTGTTTTTATGTATGACAAATCATAGCCTACAATATTGTTATACACTTTGAATTTTTTCGGTTTGGTACGTCAGTTGGTTTTAGTTGCGTACATAAAGTCGTAAAATGAGAATTTTGAGGTTTACGACTCATTACGCAAAAACTATGAGAGATACAAAACTTTCCTAAGAGGAAGTTTTAGTCACAATTTATGTCTAAAATAAGGAAATAAATAAGGTACAAATATAAAAATAAAAAAAAGGGGTTGAAAACTGAGGCGAACCGCGCATTACACGTGTGTATACACATTTCAAGTTCGCCACTACTTATTAAAGCATATTTTCTAGCGGCCGAGAATGGGTGTTTGTGCAATTTTTTAGGTATGCAAATTTTTTGTCTCAGAATCTTCTAAAATGATCGGCGTGTACAATACACCTTTATCTTTAATAATACGCCATAAAATGATAGGGTCACCACTGAACGTCTCATAGAGGCGAGTTGTCGGCGAGGAGACTGTACGCCAGTTAGTGACTTGCTCCTAGAGGTTAGGGTGAGGCGTGATGCGCATACTGGCCCGTCCTTATTGCTTCCACACTTCTTTGCCTCGAACACGCTAAAAATACGTTCTCACAGACGGCTCCCCTTAAGGGCGCGGCTACCGCAATTTTCATCACCATTTTTTATTTGTACCAGCTATTTTTTTTCTTATTTTAGACACAAAATGTGACTAAATTTGGCTCTAATGAAATTTTTATATCTCTCATAGTTTTCGCGTAATGGCTTGTTAAAGTCATATTTTGCATGTTTCCGTTTTAACGACTACACTAAAACCAACTGATATACCAAACTCAAAAAAATCACAGTGGATAAAGACATTGCAGGCTACATTGACATGCTCATAAAAGTAAAGAATAAAAATTATTTGAATTAAAAAAAAATGTTGAAACTAAAAATAAAAATGTAAAATATTCAATATTTTTTTTTAAATACAAATAATTTTTATTTTTTAATTTTATGAGCATGTTATTGTAGCCTGCAATGTCTTTATACACAGTGATTTTTTTTTAGTTTGGTATATGAGTTGGTTTTAGTGTAGTCGTTAAAACGGAAACATGCAAAATATGACTTTAACAAGCCATTAC
Source organism: Medauroidea extradentata (assembly GCA_003012365.1). NCBI lineage: Eukaryota > Metazoa > Arthropoda > Insecta > Phasmatodea > Phasmatidae > Medauroidea > Medauroidea extradentata. The sequence continues at coordinate 743 of PNEQ01011839.1, read as the reverse complement.
GCGAAAACTATGATAGATACAAAAAATTCATAAGAGCCTAATTTAGTCACATTTTGTGTCTAAAATAAGAAAAATATATATAGTACAAATAAAAAATAAAATAATGGTAATGAAAATTGCGGTAGACCGCGCCCTTAAGGGCGCCGCCTACCCGCGCGTGAGAGGCTCGAAAGCGACGAAGCAGTAAGGTCGAGCTTGAAACGCGCATCAAATGCCGCGCCGCCTCAACGAGCCACCAGCTCCCCGCCGAACGGTTTTTACTATGGGACACTAATCGGTGACCATATAATTTCATTGGTGGAAAGTCTGCAACTAAGTTCAGTGCAGGTCGCAATCTGAGTTTCACGTACATTCGAGGTTAGTACATTTTGAAGTACGGAAGTCTGAAGTGCCGTTTTTAGCCATGTTGGAGGACTTAGAAACAGTGGTTTTAATTACTGTGGCGTCTTAACAATGAGGTTCCGACCTTGTCTGACGTTTGTTTTCTTTAAGTACGTTTGCACAATGGGCACACGTGGAATATTTTCGTTAAAAAAAACCTGTTTACACTGAGAAAAACATTTTGTTGATGCAAACAAAATTTGTTTGAATCAACCAAATCATTTGTTTACAGAGGGGCAACGAAATATTTGTTTGCTTGTACCAAATTATTTTGTTCCCTCGATTTGTTTGAGGCAAATAGCTGAATTTTGTTAGCAGTACCAAATATTTAGTTTGTCATAAAAATATTTCGTTGGACATAT
>PNEQ01011838.1:8774-22056 GCA_003012365.1 Medauroidea extradentata | reverse complement strand
ACACGGCCTACGCTATTTGTTTCCTTTCTAATTTCATCGATATGGCTTGCATCGCATTGAGTGCAATTTCACGACCATTTAGTTAAAAAATATTCTGCTGCATAATCTGCAATAATCACTGTAAGTTGTGTTTAGGCACAAATTGATATAGCAGATGTTGTTGCTACAAAAATTAGCAGCGTTTAACGAAAATTTCGAAGATAAAACATCTCGGGCTCTAAATAAAAATTATTTAAATATGTGGTTTTCCTATTGTTTGAATGAAATTAGTTGTTGACGGTTTAGTTTCGGCCGTTTTGGCTGCTTTGTATGTACACTATTAAGGTTATGTTTTCATGGTCCACTAGCCAATGTGTGTGGTTAGTATCAAATAAAATCTTTGAACGTTTATAATAACGTAAATTCGACACCATCTTCAAGTTTTGGCCAAATAACAACAATTTTTAAGATGACTTATAACCACCAGAAAATTGTAGTAATTTTTTCGAAGTTCGAAGTAAAAATTATATTTCGAATATGATATCGAATAATGAAAATATTCGATTCGGCTTCGAAATTTCGAAGCTTCGCCCACCCCTAATATTTGATGCCAATTATTGGTCTGCAGACAGCTACTTTGTGTCAGACGTATATCTCCCAATCACACATGTTACAATAAACCAGGCCTACAGTGTTTTCACGGGCATGTTGGCACAAAAAATTTTCGCGATATACCATGATCTCTATTATATTAATTGCTTAAAAACGAAAGCCACGCAAGGCATACAGAATATTTTACAGTTTCTTAAGGCGCTCACCAACTGACCGTGTGTATGTGTGAGTGAGGCATGGCGCCAAGGGCGATGTTGAGCGGCTCATCTGCTTCGGAATCACCTCTAGCGCAAGACACTGAAACGACGTGCAATAGTACCGTTGATCGCTCGCCTGACTGACACTACAGAGGTGACCCCATCTTTTTACTGGTAGAAAGTATTCAGCTAAGCCCATTGCATGTTTCTAGAGCAGTTTCACACGAATCCCGAGAGTAGTTTTTCAGACATAAGTTGAAGTTGTTTTTAGCCATTTTGAGGGGCTCTGAAATGATTTTTCTGATTAAGATTGACGTGTATTTTACTTTCGTAAACTGATCCAATGGGCACATGTGGGATAGTTACGCTAAAAAAAGTATTTACGAACACACCGCAACGTATTTTAAGCGCGTGAGGCTGCACCATTAAATTTCTAATTTGTTTATCAGTCCTGCAATGATATGTATGATCTTAATGAGGAAATAACTAATTATTTACTGATTTCAGTCCCACATCCAAATATTATGGATAGCATAAAGCACACCTAAACTTACAAAAATATATTAACTGATGTCACGATTGACCTTGAATGTCAAAATTTAATCATAAAAATTAGTTAGGAATCAGATATACAACCAATACATCTAAGAACCTATGATTCATGAAGTCCAAGGTTTTTACAATAATAATTTTTTAATCCTAAAGTAGAACATGTATCTACAGACTGGTGCAGTTTTTTTAAAAGGTGTACTATAGTAACTAATTTTTACAAGACAAGCTACACAATGGTTTCTGCTAATTATTCACCCAAGGGGATTCCCGCTAATGACCTAATTAGCCAAATCTACATGTTTTTGTTTACGAAAAATTAAGAATATGTAGTGAAAACAGTTTTCAACAAAAGTGTGGAACAGTTTTTCTATAATCTGCTCTTGTTTATGAATAAATAAATAATTCAGTATCACGAGGGCAGTTAATTAGCCTGTGCTCTGGTTGCCCAACGACCGCGAACACTCGGCTGTGTGGTCAGCGGTTTGAAGTCGCGGTCGGAAACGATCACCCCGACCTGCCGATGATGTGACAAACCACACACAAGCGCGTGCCCTCGACTTCCGCGCCACCGCAGATTATTTGCACTGTTTCAAAACAATGTCTCCTGACAGTGGCAGGGCCGGGGAGCCGCTAAGAAAGGATTCAGATCCCCTTCGACCATGATCGGTCGGTGGTAAGGTAAGAGGATTTTAGTGGTCCCGTCGACAGCGAAGTCATTAGAGACGATACCTACACACAACAAGGGCCGCGGTGGCCGAATTCGACAGACCATTTGCTTCCCACCAGAGCGATCCGGGGTCGATTCCCAGCGGGGTAGGTGCCCGCATTTTCGCATGTAGATGCCATTGGTCGGAAGGTTTTCTCGGGGATATCCCCTTTCCCCGCCCATTCATTCCAGCATCGCTCCAAACTCATCTCATTTCAACCTTCACCAGCGCTAAAGACCTCGATGTTAAGCACTGACCAAGGTATAAGCGTAATTTGAGCATTTTGATTGGGGTGGCAAGGATTACCAGGCATAAAAGAATTGAAAAAAGGAGGGGTGGAAACCTAACAGCTTCCATAAAAATTATCTATACACTTTTGTATTGATTATTTTATATCATTAGCTAAATTTAAAAAAAAGTGTATTGGAAAATGCACAAGTAAAATTATATTCCTAAGCTAAGAAAGAGAATTTTACGTTCTCTATCAACAAAATTTTGGGGTGGCAACTGCCTCCCCTTGTCACCCCCGAATTACGCCTATGGACCACGAGCAGGGAAAGGAATCGGCCATGGACTTAAAGGCGGCCGTCTGGATGGCGCTCGAACCGCGTGCAGCGTGTTCGTAGATACGTTTTTTCTCAGAGACCAGTAAACGTGCGTCCATAATGCTTATCTACGAAAAGAAAACAAACTTCAGACTATTTGTGAATGTGACTTTCAAGACACCGCGAACATTGGAAGCATTATTTTATACATCTCAAACTTGGCTAAAATCGGCTCATTCGCGAGGTTGTTTCTCAAGATATACGTAACGGACTTGTTCGAAATTGAGGTCTGCAAGTACATCGTACTTTGCTACAGTGACGGGTGTTATAAAATGATAGGGTCGCCACTTAAAGTCCCACATTAAAAACATTACGGCGGGAACACCGCGCGCGCGTTTACAACTCTGGCCGTAGAGGCGATATTACAATACATGAGCCGGCCGATGTCGCTCGTAGCCCTTCATAGATTTTCACCTCATAAACACAAACATACCCTTCACCAGGCGGCCGCCTTAAGCACTGACCAAAATCTCTCCTACGCACAACTTGATACAAGGACAGGGGCAGGAAAAGGAATTGGCCATGGATTTTGTTAAGGGACTATCCAAACATCCGCCTAGAGAGATTTCCGGGAAGCCATGAAAAACCGAAATCACGATAGCCGGATCACACTTCAAAATGTACTAATCGGATGTGTGATAAACTCAGAAACGTGCACTGAACTATATTACAGACTTTTCACCAACAAAATTATAGTCGCCGCTTTAAGTTCCATAGTAAAAATTGGTAGGCGGGAATCTTGCACGCTAGTTCGACGTTTGGCTCGTTGAGGTGATACGGTATTTGATGCGTGCGTCAAGGTCTCCTTATAGCTCCGTCACTTCTGATCCTCTAACGCGCAGGTAGGCCTAATGCTTGCGTTTTCTAATCGTGTTAATTCATTTTAGTGGGTTAGCCAAAGTTGCGAACAAGCGGCCTAGGTAAGTGAAGGGAAGTCAGGTTGAACGAACCGTAAAATAAAAAGAGAACGCTACATTCCAAACACAGAACAGCCAGCATCGAAGGGGCACGCCTATTTTGGACGAGCTGTATACAGGACAGGCATCCCGTCATGTACCACAGACACAAACAGCTAAGGGGAGTGAGTGTCTTTTTTTTTTTGTAACAGTGGTGCTGTAACCAGTCTGTGAGGCATGCAGTCAGGACCGCACATCTGGTACGTGTCGTGCACACACGCCATCACACACAGCACTTACTAGCGACACATGTCGCTTCTCGCCGAGCACACACACTCACACCTGATTGCACGGTGCTTCGTCTATCTTCTGAGACACTTTTCCCAGCGTTGCCTCTCCCGCCAGACCATAGACATACAAATAAGCTAAGTTTATATAAAATTGCTTTCAACCAAGAAATAGTGATAAAATTAAATATCAATTCATTGTTTAAACACAGTCCTTTTATTGCATTAATGTAAAGCACTGAAACAAATATTTAAAACATTTTTAAACGTGATTTATTCTGGGGCTTTTATAAAATTTGACTTCTCACTCGGCAGGAAAAAAATAGTTTTGGAAAAAAAAAAACTTTCACGGAAACTCAATTTAGCGAGAGGGAAAAAAAGGGAACAATGACCGACTCATCTCAAAACCTATTTCACAAATCAAATTATAGGCACAGAGACCTATCAAGCTACAGCCACGCAGTTTTAAAATGGTTATTCAGTTTTAAATTAATTATTTCTCTAAGAATCAATTTTAAAGAGAACACACAACAATATGAGTAGGCGTTTCGCGTTTTTTTCTTTGCATGGAAATAATCATCATTCGTATTTTCTAGTACTGAAAAAAAAAACTAATAAACCATATATCAATGTGGGCAGCACCGAGATGAACAAAAAAATCAAAGTCAGTTATGGCATGTATGTAAGTTCCAACAGTTAACTAACCAGCCTGATATAATTTAACCTGTAAACCCGTATCGTTGCTAGCTCCAGAACTATGGAGGAGACCGCACCAACACAGCATAATTGAGTAATTCCATGCACGGACTGCATATTGTAAAACAATGAATTAGTTTTTAAATTAATTTAGTTTTATGAAGTTATTTTACGTACCTTCGAACAGCACAAGGCCCTGGTAGATGGACACGAGGGAAAAAGAGGGAAGGTGTGGGACGGGACCTGTAAGAAACCATCGCCTAGGTGATTTCCAAAAACTCTGGACAACCGAAACAGGATAGCTTGAACCGGGATCGAACCCGGGTTCTCCCGAGAATACGAGGCGAGTGTTTTACCACAGCTGCACCATGCTTGGTGAAGACTTTCCATTATGCACAGAGCGTATATCATTGTTAACATTTATGAGGGCGAGGTACATAATTCAACGCTAATAGCATTACTATAACTGTAGGTTTCTTGAAACCAATTTGCGAAAGTTAAACAATAGCAATCCTAGATAATAGTTTTAACCAACTTTTAAAATAAATTGTTTCCAGTGTTACAAACTTCTGAGGCACAATCTCTGACGCCGGAACCTCGTGCATTTAACTGCGACGCAAGAGATCAAGCGTAACAAATTAGTAATTTTGGATAAAAATTTACTCAAAGTTGGCAAATACCATTATCTAGGATTGTCACGGAGTATTTCATCCATATTGGCTTCGAAAATAAATAAGCGTAAAAATCAATTTATGTTTTCAGCGTTTATTTGTCTACCACGGACTCTTAAACCCTTATCTTTACCACGATTATATTTTTGGACAGTTAATTAAATAGGTCTGTAAAAACATATTTTGGTCCCTTTTCGTTTTTCTATCCGAGGAAAAATGAAAAGATGTATTACGACTATCTTTTAATACGCCATTATGCAAGCTTATACACGTATCTTCGTTCTTCCTACCTCCCGAACTGAGTATTTATATATCAGACGTTCATTATAATAGAATGAAACATTCCATGATGGGTTTTATGGGTTATTGCCAAGGGCCCATAAAAACTCGGCGCTTCGTAACGGTACTGTGGTCGGAAGGACTTGTTTTCAACATTTTAGATGTGCGTGAGAGTCATAAAGTGAAATTATGAGCAAAAACGACAACCACAAACGAGGCAGCTACTAATTAATGGCCTTATGAAGCTGCGTCACATATTTTGCTAATAATATTCGTTTTTGTTTAATAAATTAAGAATGCGGCAAATAACTGATGGCAATGCTTCCTTATAGAAACATTAATTTTTGCTATTAGTATTGTTGCATGAAATCGGCACTGGGAGTTATTTGCTGTTTATTACTTGGCGAGAGAGAATTTTTATCTTAAAATTTAAATTAGCCCTATTATTTCATAGCTACGCCTTATTTTTATTCTTAAATAAAATGTACGTAATGAAAGGTAAAGTAACTAGCCACGTCCCTATTGAAATATTTTCTGTTAAATATTGCCATATTTTTAATCAGGAGGAGATCACGAAAAATTCAACATAATAAGTGTCACGGGTTCTTAAACGTAAAGCTCGCAAAAAAATCGTTATTTTGGTGACGAAATTTGATAGACCATATTTTACAAACCAAACATTTCGGCAAACACAATCCCAGATACTGCATTAACGCTTTAGAAAATTATATACTTTCAAGTCTTCAAAGTAGTTCACTCAGTGCAATAGTGTTATAACAACTCTCAGCAAGAGTGTATATTCAGCTGCGATGAATGTGATATTGCTTTATATGACAGCTGCTCTTGCCTTCAGATCAAGGACAGAAGATAAAGTCACAAAACTGGATTCCATCTGTCCGTCCTTTTTTATGCACGGCACCTCAATATGTTATCTTATTCATAAAAGAGTTCTGTCCGCTACCAGCTAATGGCATCGTAATTCTCCGAGTTCAATACTAATACTACGAAAAATACCGTGTAGCAATTTATCAATATTTCACATAACACGTATGTCATGACAAATTTCTCAACATTAGAAATTTCATTTCATTTAGAATACATTTCACTGCCCCATTTGCAGGTGCTGAGAAACAAGCTATTCTCTAAAATATATGGCGTACGAAAGCTTTCAAATCATTTTGGGAAAAGTAAAAATGTTGCCGATAATTTTAACAATAATTTCAATAAATTGTAAGCAAGGACGACCTATCCAACACTTAAACACTTTGATTCTTTATTTTTTCGACCAATCGCGGTTCTAAACAACAATAAACTTGGGTAGTTCGTCAGCTAAAGGATCCAATCCTAGAAAAAGATCGCAATTTACCGCGCAAGGCCTACTGAAGAAAGCCTGAATAGTCTGACAATTACATTCCGAACCACAAAGTGACCGACTCTTTTGTGAACAAACGTTATATGCCGGAGGTATACTAACTACGCTTTGTATAACTTCAACAAATTTCGACCCGGCAGCGATTGTTAACATTAATGTAATGTCTGACGTACAGTAACAAAAACTTTACTGTACGGAAAGGACATCTCAGGGGGAGGGGGGAAATCAGCTCTAAGTTTTTTCGGGGGGAGTGGAGAGGGCCCATTACTTAAAAAGCAGCTATGACCACATCACGAGTCAAAGACTGGGTCTGGGGGTTCTCTCCCGAAAAAAAAAAAATCAGTATTGAAGACTGTGGTGCTATTTAAGCATTTTTCTAAACAAAAATATTAACATATATTAAAAAAAACATATGATATTTTAAGGATAAATTATATATAAAGGGTCAACTTGAAGGGGACGGAGGCAGGCCCCCTGGATCCGCTCCAGGGACATCTCAAGTTCATTTTGGAACCAAAAATGTCGACTGACATCGCATCTAACGTACAGAACACCTATGTCTTTACAACTGCCATTCTTGACTGAAGTAATGCGAAACCGAGTCATTGAGATAGAACGGGAACGCCATCGATGTAGCCAGTGCCGGATCAACAAAAGAGAAAAAGAGGGGCGAGGGGGCGAAGGGGACAACAGCCCTCTCCTTAATTAAACTTGAGGGGGAAGGGAGGCCAGTTATGTCTCTCGCTCCTCTCTTTCTTTTACATTTTCCCATTTTCTAACATTTACATTTCAGAATTACGTAGTTTTTTATTTGTAGTAGACAAAAAGTACATGCTCACAACCAAGTACCAAATCATATAGCAAGAGTTTTCATAGTAATTCGTCTCATACCTTGCACGGTCACCGACGACCTACCGATCGTTAAATCAGGACTGGCGTTATGGGGAATAATGTTAATTTGTATAATTCAGTGAGGTACAGAGTTATAAGACCTGACGTATGTTTGGACAATAGCTTACGTTTACGGCATGTAGCCTATACATAGCCTTAACATCTCATAGGGATCAGCCCTTAGAATGAGGGACAGAAAGGGAAACAACCCCAAGCATCCGCCAGCTAGCAGCGATTTCGGGGGAAAAACATGAAAACCGAAAACAATGGCTAAACCGGGAATCGAAGCCGGGTCCTTCCGAGAGCGAGTCCAGTTCTTTCACCACTGCGCCAAGATGATTGATACTAGAAAGAGTGATTTCCGATACAAACATGTAAAATGACGTTTGCTATAAACGACATATACTTTCACAACGTCTGAAACACCACCATAATAAATTAGCAGATACGCCATAGGCTTGACACGTTGAAATATGATAATTGCTAAGGATCACTCGTAAGTCGCACCCAAACCCTTACGTCAAAACTACCACTCTAACAAGAGGTGCGAACTGGAACCATATCCAGCTTTCTTCAGTGGGACCATCGACTGAAACACAATGACAAAATTAATAACTGTCAGAAACGTTTACCACAAGCCTAATTTAATTGAAAATTGAGGAAAGTCACTAAACTACTACTGCACTTCCGATTTCTTTTAGAATAATTTCGTCACCTGTTAATATTATTCGCCACTGTTTCACAAGCCACGCCGGCGGTACGGCCTCGTATGCTGGCTGTGTCCGTCCTGAATTTCAATCATAGGAAACATCGTGGGTGTTACTAATGGCCGGTTACGTATCTCGGATGTTTCCCGTTTCCTTGGATCATGCATTCAAACACTGCTCAATAAATTCTTCATGCAGACTGAATAACTGGTGCTTCGCTTGGGTAGACCTTCAACACTGTCTTCCGTCATCCACGGCGACCCTGCCTGAAACGGGACAATCCGTGCGGACTTTTTTTATTTTCTACGGAGACGACGAGAAAAACTGCACAGCCCAATGATTTAATATCTCGACCTACATGTCGGAAGCATGCAAACAACACGCGCGGGATTCCAAATGTACACACGACACTTTATCCGTCCTTCGGACGACAACACCTACCGGCCGTGGGACATGCCCGATTAGGGGCGCCGGCGGAGGATCCGACGACGTCACGGCCACAACCTCGAACTCGTTGCTGGCGGCCCTGGCCCCTCCCTGGACGTGTTTGTATACGAAAAACACACACATACGAGCAGGCACTCGTTTCAAATATGGACTGTGGTCTCGTTTACACGCGCCACAGATTCGGCAACGAAGAAAATTACCAAAGGTCCTACCTAATACACAACCCCCTTCCAAACGGAAACCGTTCACGTCCTGATCTCACGCAACCAACTACGTCTGTGGAAAACAACAACCACCTCTCGATTCAAGGCACCAATTACAAATTTATTACGCTCGGGGACCTATTACTATGACCTATCCTACTTCCGTGTGAGTGCGCCGTAGAAAACACGACTACCGTTCCATTTCGAGATAACACATATATTATGAAAGCTTGTTTAACATGTTTTTTCGGGTATAAACTCTGTCAATACGATTGCAACGATTTCTTTACGCACACTGTCCGTTACGTTTACCTATACGACACGCAGCAACTGAAAAATACACACAAAAATCTCCAGATTTCTGTACTTCGCTTTCCTTGAACGTTGACTCTTCCCAATTATAATAATCGTAACTAGCCAGAATACTTTTTTTTTTTCACAACTGCAGGTCATAATCATAAATAACGATACTAGAAGAAGCTACGGTACACTCCCCTCCCCCTTGAAGATCCTTTCAATAACTTATATCCAGCTAATATATTCTTATTTTATATTCTGAGTACACATACGAGCGTAGTCCACAGATACTGTGACAACGAAGTCATCGGACGGAATAAATGGTTCACGCATTTAGAAACCGGAAATGAAGGACCATGGCCTGCAGCAGGAGACCCAAGCATTAATTTGAAGCGATTTAGGGAAACCTCGAAATACTACGTACATCACAAACGAAAATAAATTAAAATAAACTAGCAATTCTTTTTTCGGCGAATACGGGCTGTATGGGAAAAATAAATGCGTGTTTAGCTTATCACTAGTAAATTTTTCTCGGGACTAAAGCGGTGGCAGTCAAACAGGCGCTTGAAACCGGTACTTACATTACAAAGTTTTTATTTCGTAAACAGAACTTGAAAAGTTTTATTTCGAAAAATGGCTATCATCTTTGGTGCAATAGAATTCGAAATACAATGTAATAGATCGAGTCCGTGGAATTTTGAAGGGAAAAAAATTAAAAAAAAAATTAAAAAATAAAATAAAATATAAAAATAAATAAATAATACAATATAGATAAAGATCACAAATTAAAACGTTAACAGTAGGAGCACGCGGCAAATATGTAATATGCATCAGCATTTGTAATTTACCGCATAAATAAAACACTTCCATATTGGTGCATACGAATACTCCGAAGACTTGGTATAAAACGAAACGCTAAAAACGTTTATTCAAATTTGTTTCATATGCCAATATAGAAATATATCAATCTTAGCCATCCCAGAGAATAGTTTTTTCCATCTTTGTGGGCAAACACATTGCTAGCGTGATGAGTTTAGTCTGAAATTTAGAAACTTCGATCCCAGCGCAAGAAATTGCACTTAAGAAATGTGTCACAATTAGCAAAGTATTTCTCAAAATTGCGGTGAAAATCTTTGCTTGCTCTTTTTTAAATTTCTGAACACAAGACTCTTCAATTCCTGCGAATTTTAATTCAAAGCGTTAATGGAAATTGAGTACTATAATGTTTAATTTGCAATATTTTCCTCGCTACAATCATTAGTGAAGGGAAATAAACATTTTTGAAATTTCGCACAGAAAAAAAACTGTTTTGTGGTGGCCACAGAATATTTTGGCAATATGGACCTCACCAAAATATTTTGTAGTAATTAAAAAATTCTTTTTTGCAGATTGCAAAACTTTATAAAGGCTGCAGCAAAACATTTGTGGTCACTACAAAAAAAATTGGTACGGTTCATAATGACGAAAAATTTTGTGGTGACCAATAAACTTTTTCTCAGTGGATGCTGTAAATGTTAGGGCTAGGTCTACTACACTTTTTTTTTGCAATGTTAGATAGTTAATTACTTCCATATAACCTGACATTTGTTCGAAGATAAGAAATAACACAATCTTTCTTACACAGTAATAAATCTTACATTTACAATAAAAATCTTGAAAACTAATGTCAAAACAATTATCAGTCTATGCACTACAATAAGAATGTCGCACATCATTAAAGTGGTCAAAATTTTCTAAATACATATAGGGGACTAGTGGGATACATATTCATGAGCAGATTGTTCGATGTGAAACAAAATAACCTTCGAAGGCCCGTCACGTTTTACGAAATAGTTCGTACTTTTACAAAATATTCTTAGAAACTGGTCGCCAGAAAAAATTGTTGTGTCAGTTCAAAAATATGTTTTAAAATGTGAAAGAATTTAGTTGTAAATAAACGAAAATTACTTGTAAATGTACAAACAAATTTGTAAACATGCATTTACTGTAAAATTTATAAAATTTTCTGTAAACTAAAATATATATTTTTTAAACAGTTTCCAAAAAAGATTTTTGTAAAAGTACAATTTTTTTACCATGAATCTTCCGGCAAATGTATGATAATACGGAAGTAATTCACTATCTGACATTTAAAGTATGACAGGTCAGAAGTTAGTATCTACGCGCCTTCTGTAAACCTTGTAGCGGGAAAAATACTGATGATTACAGACGATAGTGTACCATTTCCCTTAATTTATGTACCAATCTCTCTTAACGAGGCGAGCGTCGACGTCTTCCAATGTGGTTGCAGGTCCGCTGTAGCAGATAAAGCTCTTTACCTCTCGCGACCTTGGAAGGAGATTGCCGCAACCAAACAGCCGCAGTGACGTCACGGGCGCCGGTCGGTGAGCTAGTGAATGGACGGAGGATGAAGAGTAACGGGGGGTGGCGGGGAGGAGGGAATTAAACCTGGCCTTCCTTGCATCCGCGACAGTAAGCGAAGATTGAAACATCTGACGACACTCCAACTAGCAATTTTTTTTCCACCGCACGAGTTTACAGCTACATCCTGCTGTGATGCTAACTAGTGCCTATGGCGTTGTGCATAAACTTTCCACTGCAGTTTGTGTGTGTGAGGCAGGAGCGGTAAGGCTGCCAGTAACCGACGTATGTAACACATTATAGCCTCTAAGCGCAAGCTACTCAGCTGGCGTGCAGTGATTTACTATTATATTTTTTCCCACAACACTTAAGCGGTGATCACACAATTATTTGTGGACAGCATAGTTCAAAGTCTAACGCTTGTTTCTATAGTTGGGTTTTTCGTATCCTGTTATTTTTCCAGATACGGCAGCCTGGAAAAGACGTTTTTAGCCATTTTGACGACACCGAAAATGCCGTTCCTAATAAACGTGCCGAATTATCAAAACTATAGCGACACACTTTGAAGTGTGCGATATTTTCGTACCTTTATAAATATAATGAGCGTTAAATAATTCCGTCAAAAAATAACAATAGTAACTCGTTGCAACGCACTTGAAGCGCAGGTAGAAAGGCCCCTTAAGGGCGCGGTCTACCGCAATTTTCATCACCATGTTTTTTATTTTTTATTTGTACCAGATATTTTTTTTTATTTAAGACACAAAATGTGACTAAATTTGGCTCCTGTGAAATTTTTTTACCTCTCATAGTTTTCGCAAAATGGCTTGTTAAAGTCATATTTTTGCATGTTTCCGTTTTAAGGACTACACTAAAACCAACTGATATACCAAACTCAAAAAAATCACAGTGAATAAAGACATTGCAGGCTACAATGACATGCTCATAAAATTAAAGAATAAAAATTATTTAAACTTTAAAAAATTGCTGAAACTAAAAATAAAAATTTTAAAAGTTCAATAATTTTTTTTTAAAAATACAAATAATGTTTATTCTTTAATTTTATGAGCATGTCATTGTAGCCTGCAATGTCTTAATTGACTGTGATTTTTTTGAGTTTGGTGTATCAGTTGGTTTTAGTGTAGTCGTTAAAACGGAAACGTGCAAAATATGAAGTTGTTTACAATATTGGACGTACGCCATTGGCATACAAATTTCGTTCCAGAAATCCACACAAGAGAAGAGGGAAAATTACAACTAAACAAACGATAGAAACAAGTAAGCCAGGACTGGTTTGGCTCTAGTCACCACATATATAACAATAAACCATGGAAATTCAACAAGGAATTAAGTCAGGCCGCAAGAGTAAAAAATTAATCAATTAATAAAAATAAATTGAACTTCCAAAACGAATGATCAAATAAATAGGCTAACACTGGTTTGGCTCTAGTCAGCACATGTGTAAATGAAATAATAAAATTCCGGCAGGAATAAGTCAAGTCGCAAGATAAGATAAAAAAAAAAAA
>PNEQ01011837.1:0-21957 GCA_003012365.1 Medauroidea extradentata | reverse complement strand
GAAAAAAATTTTGTTGGTGCAAACAAAATTTGTTTGAATCAACCAAATCATTTGTTTGTATAGGGGCAAAGAAATATTTGTTTGCTCGTACCAAATTATTTTGTTCCCTTGATTTGTTTGAGGCAAATAGCTGAATTTTGTTAGCAGTACCAAATATTTAGCTGGTCATAAAAGTATTTCGTTGGCCATATCAAATGCAAATGCAATACTTTAAGAACTAAAAAAAAATATATTTTATAAACTTGAAAATTTTTTAAAATTTTAAGAGCTAAAAAAAAAAAAAAATGTATGACCGCACCGGGATTTGAACCATTATCCCTTCACTTGCCACTTTCTGCTCATGAACTAACTAACTGATCTACGAGCGCTTCCATAACAGCGAAATTGTTATTTGTAAAGAAATAGTCAAGTCGTGCACCGCAGGGCCGCAGCACAAAGAACGAGTCGTGCAGCTGCGGTGTTTTTCAAGTTTATAGCATTTTCTTTTGTGATCAAACGAATTAACCACTTTGAAATTGTTATAGCTAATATTAAGATACTAGAATTATGCTGATTAACAGTTTAGACGCCCTACTTGTGGCACAAACTTATATTTTGAATGTTGAGGTATACAGTGTTCGCCATCTTATCGCTTACGCACGCCAACCTGCCATCTTCCGCAAGTCAACCAAATGTATTTAGTTTCGCCAACAAAATAATTTAGTCCATCGAAAAAAAATTGTTTGTTCAAAGCGCTTCACTTATAACTAACAATATTATTTTGTTGACAAGTTGTAACGAGTTGTTTGATTACACAAAATATTTATTCGACGTCCTGTAGCAACCAAATATACGTTTGGCACAAACAAATTGCGTTTAAATGAATAATTTGGTCGAGGGAAATAATTAAATTTGTTTGGAGGACTCCAAGTTTGGTCTTACCAACAAAATATTGTTTAGCTGAAGCAAACATCACCCAAACAAATATATTTAGTATAATAAAACAATTCTTTCTCTCAGTGGATGATGGCCTAAATCACTCATTCTGGTCCAGGCGAAGAAAAGTCTGCATCTCTTCCTGTTTACATAAACAGTAAGTGAATAGCATAAAACTAATGTTTCACATAATATGTTCAATAGAGGGTGGGGGAGTTGGGAACAAGCTACTTATAGCATACACTATTTAATATTCACGCACGCAGAAAACCAAGTACAGTAAAACTTCACTACAATAAGCTCCAAGGGACCCAAATCGCCATTTGTATGTTATAATGAAGTTCTTTATAACTGAAATAAAAATTCAGGTTAATTATTTGTTTCCTCAACAAACTATAAAATCGGATAAATGCATTTTGGACAGCTCGCAACTCTCATTTCGGAAGCTAAAACCAACATTTAATTTTTGTTCAACTATGTACAGACTTTGTGGAAGGGCAATTGGCAGTGAGACTTTGTTGAAAAACTTGACAACTTTGGTCACCAGATAGTAATGCACAACTGACCATAAGGTAATTTGCTAGCAGAACTGTCAAAAAGTGCACTCGTTTGTGGGATAAACTATGCCGGTATTCTGGTATTCTAAAGATGTAAGTCATGTTTATTGTAGGCTGTATTTCACAAAGACGGGTTGACATCTGCAGTACATTACGTAGCATCAGGTTCTTAGTGTACAAGCATGGTTCTTTACATATCATTATAACCTCACTTGCTGCTAGCCTAGATCATCACTTAACCACAGTGTATCACTTGTCCTAAAAGTCTGTACATAAAACTCGTGACTACCACGGAAAATAATTGTAACATATAGAGTATGAAATACCAGTTGAATTGATATTGTTTTTATAGCATCCGTCGATGCTTACTTTCCATATAGTATATTGCACGAGAGATGTTCTTTATAGTGAATATTTAATTAATTAACAATTCGTTGTAGACAAAAAATTTATACTACTGAAAGTTATTTACATGCAAAAGTATTGGGTTTTGTTGGGACCAAACTTTTGGTTCATTGTAGTGAAGTGTTCTTAATACTGATGTTTGTTGAAGTTGTGGTTTACTGTATTCACATAATTCAGCCCTCAGAGAACAAAATAACTTTTACAAATACCTTGTGATTAGAACATTTCACCTTAACCTAGTTTGCTATTAAATTTGGCAAGCTTTCACCTGCAGTTACAACCTTCTGTTATAGACGTACAGTACTATTTCTGCCCAGCATGTTCTTTTTGTTTAAAGGAAACTGAGCGTGTTTAATCCTTAAACTAGTTGGAATGTGGCTTCCGCCGTAATGTGGGGGCAGTATTTAAAAATGTGCACGATATATTTGATTGAAAATGCAAACCTAAAAATTTACACATTCACAATTTTGCCAGCCCCCGTAGTGAAATTGGCTAGTTACTGCCCGTGGCATAAATAGTCGCTAGTTCAAATCCGGATCATGTACTGAGGTCCTTTAATCTCATTTCTCCTTCATCGACTCTCCAGGCATCAACGTTAAAGAGCTGTAACCTAAAATACACGCCTGCTTCAGCTATATTCTCGTTTGTCAATTACCAAACAATCTTTTCGAACTGTGACATATTCGATTGTACTTGTTTATCTTAATCAACCAATGCACTGCTCCAGACATTTCATAACTTATTGTGGAACCTATTAAACACAAAAACTTGTATCTAGAAATGCACTTAAATTTACTCAAACCTGGAGTGACTTGGGCGTCATCAATAATGCAGTGACTATCATTGCTGCTATTCTTGTCCATTGGGCTTGACTGACTTGAGTCATCGCTGTATGATACAGTAAATGATGATTTTGTCCTACAAACAAAATTGTGATTAATATTGGTTATGCAAACTTATGCAAATACTGCCTTATAGGCCAAAAACATGCAAAACACTAAATAATATACTTTTCAACCTAGTAAAGGCTGGCATCTTGCGCAGATGGAATGCAAACTAACAGCTCTGTATCCACACAAATGTAGTTGAAAATTAAGCTAAACGACAGTCAATCACGTCAAAGCTAATGTTATCGAAATCATGGCATTTGGCATCATACAAGGCCCTCGAACATTTGACATTTTTCAATTGCGGTAGTCACTTATTAAGTCCAGTGATTATTTTTATAACAGCATAACATTTATAAAGCCGAGAACACATTCTTGATGATGATAATAATAATATAAATATCGTTGCAATCGAGTTAACCCGCAGATACCTTATATCTAAAAAAACGGACCATCTAACCGACGGACCCGGCGGGGCCGACCCCGGATTTTCGCATGTGGGAATCGTGCCTGACGATGCCGCTGGTCGGCGGGTTTTCTCAGGGATCTCCCGTTTCCCCACTCCTTCATTCCGGTGCTGCTCCACACTCGCCTCATGTCATCACTCACCAGCGCTGAAGACCTCGTTGTTTAGTGCTGCCCAAAACCTCTTAACAACTAACCGATGGACAAATGTTTTATCTACTGAAACCACTGAGATGTGTTTGTGATTAGCTTTACTACTTCGTTCCATATCTCTATTAAGTGTCCACACCTTTTGCAACTCATAAAATGATAAACAAAGTTTTGTTGAGAACACAACCTACATTTTATATTTCACCATAATTTACCATCATTTCTCAGCAAGAAATAGTTTACATTCTTACCATACGGAATATATAGTGTGTCCGGTATTGAGATAAGGTATTTGTCCCTGGTAGCGAGAGGACTCCACCTATACCTACAATACTAACCCTTAAGGGCATGGGCCCGAGTTTCTTCGCATTTAACGACAATTTTTTTTTGAAACATAAATGGGAGCCGATATCGTAAAATCGCTTCGTAACTTTGTTATGACTGATTTAAACTGCATACTCCAATTTTGTTGAGTCAGAAGACTGCAAAATAGTTGCTAATAAGATAATTAACGAAATTTCCTTTTAATTGACAAATTAGCTCTACTCAAAATACAGTTTGTCACGAAAAATTACATTGCACAGTAAAACCAATTTGCAAAAATGTTACGAAGCAATTTTACGATATCTACTCTCGTATGCATTTAAAGAAATTATTGTCTCGTAAGCCGAGAAACTCGGGCCCAAGCCCTCAAGACCCTTTCTAAACACCCTAACTTCCCTCACAGTCATCAATTCCTCCTGCACAATATTTCATTACCCTCCTCACAAACATAGACTGTCTACCCTCTCTCTGTTCTCCTACACATACTCTGAATCTTTCAACAATTTGTTCTCTCCCCTTAATCATTCCCTTACTTAGCTATTAGTGCCTATACTAACTATATAATTATTTACTATGTGCTAATTCCATGGAAAATTCCATTGCTTTGACACAGCTTTGCTGCCTATTTTATTATAGTCAGAATAATTGCCATAATTTTTATTTCATACATTCTTAAAACTAATCAATTTTATTGGAATTTTTAAAGGATGATCTACTTCGACTCCTACTGCTGGGTGTAGCCCTTCAACATTTTATTTGATGAAAAATAGGGAATGTGGCCTAGGCAGCTGCTCGTTGTGAATGGCCTAAACTTCACAATTTTATTTTTAGGTTTGGGATTTGCAAGGATGAACAAACACTACTTTAATTACATAACAATATATGCAAGATTGTTTTTCTGGCACATGTGTATCTTTATCCTACCCTTACCTTCTGTGTCACATATGAGGAATCAAGATGGACATTTCACTGTAAAAAGACCAAACAGATCCATGACCATCACTTGAAGTACCAACCAGTCAGTATAGGTTTCTTAACCTTCCTAGGTTCTCGGCCAAATGTGTCCCTTATATAAATCCATCGTTTCTTGCATTCCTCGTCTGAAACAGCAACACCATCACTATCAATCACGTAACAAAAAAAAAAAAAAGGTTAGTACGTACTACACAACACCGAAACCATGCTCACCTGAAAACACTTTTCTCATTACATCACTGATGGTTGACGCAATTTCTTTCCATATCTCTCTTTTAAGGTTCTCGTTTTTGAAATTTCTATCAATTTTATATCGAATAATATGATCTTACTCTTCACCAGAAACACCAGCACTTCATCCAAATACATGTTTACAGCTATGTGCTTACATCAATACAAAATAACAAAAACACGCGTGGTTCGTCCAACGTGGTCCAACGGAAGTAGGAAACAGACACACTAGTCCAAATGAACGACTTTAGGCGAATACATATAAATGAAAAATTACTACCATAGTGAATCTAATACCCTGCTCCTATTGGCTACACGGATTTGACGAAAACGTCAGAGTTGGGAGTTACCCATCTCCTTTCCGTGGCCGCGATCGTTTTCGCTTCCGTGATCGAGCTATTGCAGAACATATACGGAGAGTATTACGTGTGATCCGTGAACGTTTTCGTGTCACTGTAGAACGGGCTTTACGCGTTTTGTGCTACAGATTCAAGGCAAGAATATTTAATTAAAATACCGGTATGTCATTCCACCTCACATCACTTTCATTCGGTTTGGTTATACGAACACGTTAAAATTACAGGAAATACACACGCGTGAACAAATACAGTGCAAATAAGTACCTAAATGTGCATTAGTTAAAACAATTTTTAATTTTGTATTCAATAACATTCAATACAAACTGTGTTACTTATTTAATTTGTATTAGCGATCAGTATGGGCAAGACGTATGTTATGACTGTATGGTGAAGTTATAGGTTATGGTACGTGTACAATAGGTCTAATTGAGCTGTAAGTTTGTCTTTGCACTTATTGTTTGTATTGTGTGCCGATTTTGTCTTAGTTAAATCTATATTTTGTCACTTGAAGCGGTGAATATGCTATTGCTTACATTGATATTTATTTTAAATACGGACACTGTCCGCCTCTTGACGCACAAAAATACCGCGTCAGTGTATCGACGGTTGCGTCGTTCATCTGAAAAGCTTTGACGGGCGACAAACTAAACCATGCTCGCTTTTTTGATGAAACGTCTTTCTATTGACTTGTCGTTCTGACGACAGGGTGAAAATACGAACCACACTCGGCCTACAGGTCGGTTAGGAAGCCGTCCCCCAGTTGACCAACTCCGTCGTCCGAGTGACGGACGTCTGGGACTCCGCTCGTGACCCGGGGAGATAACGGCCGTGCTTACGTGCGAACTGTTTCCATGTCGACAGCGCCAATACTCAGTGGTAAGTCGCCTGGAATTGAGTTCCAATATACTTCTGTTAATGCTCCCTTGTGTTTAGGCCTTAAGCCAAGATTGTACGACGCCAGTCACAGAGCTATATTGAGTGCATTCTGTGTAGTTGAAAGCCCCAGTTAGTCAATATTCTATAGTCTGATATAACTAATGTTAATCCCTTGTCGAAGTAACCCAGGAGTCACAGCTGAGTGGTGGAGAAAGTAAGTTGCCACCTAGTCTGAGCACGCCACCCTTATGTTCACCCCGATAAACACCTGTAATATGGGATTAATTCCAAATGATGGTGATGTGGATGCTTGCATACACACACAGTTTTTTTTACTTTTAAGGTTGTTTCACATGTCCACAGATCGTCCAGAACAGTTAGTTCAGTGTTTTAGTATATCCACGATTCCGTGCGCACTTCTGCATGTTCGTAAAGAATCATACCAAAAAGTCGGTACGAGTTCAGCTTTTTCCTTACGGCTCGCCTGGAAGAAATAAAGCTATTTGATTGGCTGTTCAACTTCTGGATTGTCCGGACCTACATGAACTGTGGACATGTGGAGCAGGCTTTACATTGCGTAAGGTTAAACAGCGAATAAGGAATGCGCGGGGAGGTAAATCCTTCCATGAATCAGCTTAAAGTGGAACAAGAGTGTCTCGGATTTCGTTCAGCACAACGACTGATCTCCCCTAACTCATGGGTGGAGTGATTATTACAGTACCTTTCAAACAAGAGTGCACCCTTTGTAAAAAGGTCCAAGACTTTAACTCTGCACGTACTAATGAATAATTATTGTGAGTCCAGTATTACGCTAGTCTTGTGCCGTATCAAATACGACACGACTTAAATAATATACATATTATTTTTTTATTTTATATTTCCAAAGTTCAGGCAAATTATTTTTTGCACTGTTATTAACTTGTATTTAATATTATTTTAACAATAATAAGTGTTATTGAGTAATTTAAATTCATTAATGATATTTCAGGTAGTTCACTTTCAATTATAGCTATTCATTCTTGTTACTTTAGTTCAAGCCGAACATAGTCGCGCTACAGTTTTTTTTCTTAGCAGGACAGTAGCTGCTGAGCTTTACATTCCTCTGTCAGTTGTTCTGTCGTACCTCCATCTTTATGACATGTGCTGCTGCCGTTGCAGTGGGTGATTTCTGTATTTCACCGCGTGATTTCGATGCAATTTAGCGGTTCTGTTCACGTGATTGTCACATTCTACTGTGCTTCAAAATGCACTTTGCCGATGTTGGTACTGTTGCTAACTATTTTCGATGCTCGTTTGTTCAACGTTTCTGCAGCTTCTTCTGTTGCATTTCTTAACACTTTGCCGTCAACCACAACGCTGTCAAGATGAATGTGTTTGGTGTTCCTGCCTTTTTGGCAGATCTTGGCACTTGAGTTCCCATAAATTTACTCTTTTTTCGTAATGTAGCAAAATTTATATTTTAACATAGTAAATCTGTAGTGATACATATATTTTTTAAAATTCTTAAATTGTGGTTGTTTCGTCTGAATTTCATCAAGTGATTATCTCCGCCCTCGTCTGGTGAGTAATTTTCCTACGAGAGGTTTTAGGTTCTATTTAAATTTTCATCTTCTTTGATTTTTTTGGTAATTTCTGTGTAGTGAGGGTTCTCCAGCCCGGCGTATTCTCTTCCTGGCCTATTCGCGTCCTGGACGACTCACGTCTTGGAGTATTCACGTCCTGGCCTATTCTCGACCCGGCCGATTCACGTCTTGGCCTATTCGCGTGATGGCCTATTCTCGAGCTGACCTGTAGTCTCAACTACAGATGTCAAGTCATTCTGGCCTATTTTGAGGCCTTTTCTTCGTCTTTTCGTCTTCTTTGTCTCGCCACTGTAACTGGGAAATGTGAAGCCATGCCAGTGTTTTGTACTCTTCTACTGCGGGACTTTGAACAGATAAGCCGCAGATAAATTTGTACTGTATTTTAATCTATAAATTAACAGCTGTCACACTTACATTTTTAATGTAATATTTTGTACGTTTTTAATAATTAAATTGAATTTAATAACAATTGAAAATTTTATAAGGCCTAAAGGATGCATCCAATTTACATGTAATTTTGTTTTTGTTAATTTATTACGTCATTGATTCGAACGTGCGTTATTTATTTAGCCTATAGAATGGGCATTTATTGTTTCGATAATTTTATTTTGAATTTAAGAAAAATAGTAATTGTATAATCAATTCACTATTTTCATTTAACTGTGTCTGCAAGATTTGGGTTTTTAATATTTTCAGTAAAATTGCAGTACTAATGGACTTATTCACCGATGTTAATACATTTTTGTGAATTTTATTAAAAAAGAAAAATATTTAATATTAGAGTAAAAATTAAATAACCATTTTGAGCAACCACAAATTTCAGAGTTCTCATTTAATATAATTCCTCTGGTGCATATTGTTGATTATGGCGAGAGAGCTTATTTATTTGGTTATTAAAATAATTATTTTTCTTTGCCCGTTGCGCATTGTAGCCCAACATTTATTTAATCGTGCATTGCTTCCACTTCTATATTGTTTGTTTACAACAGCTTCCTCTGGTTTTGTGTGTTTGTTAATGTGCCACCTTCTGTTCTCTTCTATGTTTTTATTGGTGGGAATTTTTTGTGTTTATTTGCCAGGAACTATTGTTTTTACTTTACGAATAGTGGCTATTTCAAAATAATTCATTAACCTACCAAACGTACACGGTACAGCATTATTGCGGATGTAATGTGGTAAGAAATGTTACATGTACATTTAACTAGACATGTGCTGGGCCCGTTTATAAGCACAAATATTATGCTAATAAATATTTTTTATTTTAAATTAAATCGTATAATTAAGATTACAGGCAAATTATTGTGAATGTCTATAAGCTATGCATATCAAGTAGTGGCACACGTTGGTAGGACGATCTTCGGGAATCGACCGCTGTGTCTTCTATATTTTACAGGGACATCATTTAGATGCAGTGTAGTAAATTCTGTACGACCACCCTCAGTAACCTCCTGACCACCCATGACGACATTAACTCCTGCAGTAACGTCTCAAAAAGTGGTTATATGAATAAATTCGTGCGTCGCTGCCATATCATACGGCAACGTTGCAGTGTGGTCCTGACCCACCAACGCAATAATGGTA
Organism: Medauroidea extradentata; assembly: GCA_003012365.1. Lineage (NCBI taxonomy): Eukaryota > Metazoa > Arthropoda > Insecta > Phasmatodea > Phasmatidae > Medauroidea > Medauroidea extradentata. The sequence continues at coordinate 12,649 of PNEQ01011837.1, read as the reverse complement.
AACTGATTTGCTTGCCGAACGTCATACATCGTTGCTCATGTTTGCTGATCGAACTTGTGTTGAATGACAAAGTATAAAAAAAGACTTAAACATAACAAAAAAAAAGAAAATAGGAAAAAGCAATCACAGAGACATGTTGCAATTTATTATCCTTTTCAAACCATATATCCAAAATGAGAAAAAAGATGGAAGTAGACAAAAAACAGTGAACAGTGGACAACAAACAACAGGTTAGAGATTCATCCAGGCTACATAAACTCCAATTTTCCAGCGAACTTCATCGCCATCTTATTATTCCGACCAACCGTGACTCAGCCTGAAGACGGGAATAGATCGCAATTCCCGAAACGTCACATTTTTCGTTGTTTTTTAAACTTGTGTTGTGTTGTCTCTTATCTCTTGTCTTTTGTTTGTTGTCTAATTCCATCATTTTTAATTTTGGAAATCTGGTTCCATTCGTGTCTATATTTTGTGTCTGGGTGTTGTATCGATATTCGACTGAATTCTACCTTTAGAATTCTTTGTTGTCTAATTTAAAAAAGGTAAAACAAAATGTCATAATTCCTCTGGGATTTCTTTTTCCTCTTTTTTTGTGTGTGTATTATGTCTGTTTTTTTGTTATTTTTTGTACTTTGTCATTCAACACAAGTTTGATCAGCAATACACGAGCAATAGCGTATGTTCACAAACCAATAAATTCTGATGGTTTCTGTTAATACGAAACTATCCTACTTCAACTGTTATAAATTTCAATGGTCTATACGCGAACTACATATCAAAATTAGTTATACCAATGAGGTCATCATTGACATCAATATTATGCCAGAATCTCTTGACGCTTTAAAAAAAACAGAAATTGAGATTTTCTTAAATCGTCATAAAAATTTGAAATAGTATATCGTTTGGTTTATAAAGGTACGACGTTAAACAATGCATTGGCACTTGGGAACGAATTATTTAGCTTTGAGATCGATACTACTTTACATTATAAAAAAGTTCCTTTCACTCCGAAACTACAAATTAGCAACATGACAAAGCTTTCAGTTGCATAAAATAATTATGTATCAAAAATTGTGATTTAGGCATTCGTTACATGTCACAACTAGTAATACCGGATACCAACTACGAAATACAGCTTAGTTGCCTAATTTAATTATATTTAAGAAATCGGACAAGCTGCAGATGTTTATCTTCATGTTGTGAATTTATATAATATTGTAAGTGTTGCTAAAAGTTTATTAATGAAATACGTAGTGTTAAGAGTACCTACATTGCATCTCAGGTTGATAATTTTTTATCAGGTAACTAAAATAAGAACTTACTTGGAAAGTCAGTACTATTGAAAATAAACCAAATTATTGACTATATCTGTGAGTGAGAGAGTTTGGTCAGCGCTTAACGTCGAGGTCTTTAGCGCTGGTGGGGCGTGATACGAGGTGGGTAGGGAGCAATGCCGGAATGAAAGGGCGGGGAAAACAGGAGACCCCCGAGAAAACCCGCCGATCAACGGCATCGTCCGGCACGATTCCCACATGCGAAAATCCGTGGTCTAACCCCGCCGGGAATCGAACCCGGATCGCCTTGGTGGGAGGCGAGAGGTCTGACCCCTTGGCCCCCGCGGCCCTTTAACTACATCTGTTACCAAATCAAAGCGGTCTGCAATGCAAGAGTAAAACATATTTTATACAGCACATAAATGTAAGTAAACACGTCTTATTTATCATTAAATGTGAATAAGTAGTACAAATATGGAATCTGTAAATAAAGATGCTTGGTCGCTACACCCGTCATAATTTCCAAATAACATTTAGAAACACAGGGAGAATTGACAATTCTAACGGATTGGTGTGCATGTACGCACATGTACGTTACACGTTAGTTAAGATAATAATAATTAGAATTACAGGGAGAATTCAAACGAATTAGTGGTTGACGATCGAATAATGAAATGCATACGGTACTGAATCATGGACATCTACCGGCACATAACTATTAATATTATTAATAATAAATCCCGAGTATTATGTAGCAAAATTATTTTAAATAGTGAAGTTTTACGAGGAAATATGATTTACCTGAACTGAAACTGAGATGGTCTATGACTGTTGTCAATGTTCCGCACTTGTGTATAACAACAATTTTTTAAAAATGAGTAAACTATGACTCACTACGTATGCACTGTCGTACTCGTTAAGGGCGCGAGGAATTAAAAATATAATTCAAATTATACTAAAAGATTTAGTAGGAAAATTTTAGTGCCGGACACACGAGCAGTCAATTCACAACACTACAACACATAAGAAAAGAATAGGTCTGTTCTGAATTACGTATACCAAGAACAAAAGTATGCCAAATTGTGTAAAAAAGATTGTATTTATAAATATAAGAACAAAAGAGAGTTTGGAATTAAATTAGTTGCTCTAGCTAAACAATGCATAATCAAAACAAGACATAGTATTTGCTGATAATTGCAAACTAAATTGAGAATATCAACAGAGAAAACATTTTTGGAAGTTACTTAATAACAGATTGGTAGGGAGACAAGCGTTCTGGCATCTACACTAATCTTACTGTAAACAGTTTTATTTTCCTACCTTATATTTCTTCGTTTTCTGCAGCAATCTACAATACAAAGCGGATCTCTGACTCACATACCTCTGGGTATACGGGCATGTGCAATTTCAAGTAGCACGCATTGAATGAAGTGATCTTTCAGTTTGGGAAGCATCACATTTACCCACATAACTTCATCGTTTCCAAAGCGATAGACGGTAATTTTACCTGGTAGTAGTACTGGCATGTTTTACGCCGTCTCGGTATCGTCAACTGAGCGAGGTGGCAGAACAGTAACACATCGGACTCACACTAGGGAGGACCCGGATTTGATCCCCCGCTCCGGCCGTCCTGATTTCGGTTTTCCATGGTTTCCCGAAATAGCTCCAGGTGAATGCTGGGATGGTACCTTAACACGGGTCGTGGCCGAATCCTCTCCCAACTCCTGTCATTGTGTCAATTTGTGGGTCACTGTCTCTGATGACCTCGTTGTCGACGAGGCGCAAAGCTCACTTACCTTACCTCGGTTCCGTCAAGTAAGCATACTTTGAATGAAGGTGTAACTTCGTCCGACACAAAATATTTAACTTGATGCCGTTCTGTGATGAAACGAAAATCTTTATCTGAATGGATTAAACGCAACGGTTTAAACACTCAACTGGACGTATTTATTTCTTCGATAAATTGTCCCAATACACATATTTTGAGTAGGTCAATGATACTCATGCAGTCAAAATTTTCCCCGCTTGACGGTATACTATCAGCTAATGCGGGTTAAATAATATAAACACGAACTGAAGATAAGTTGTGCTGTTTCTTGTTAATGTAGTTATAAAATGTAAGTTCAACAACTTGAGCCTCGGAAATACTGTAAATTTCTGAAGTTTAAGTGCCGTCTTATAAACAAATGTAGGTGCTCAGGTACACAGGTTAGCAACTCTTATTACACCTTAAATCAGCGCAAGCTGAACGAGAGAATGCTTTTCAACTGCAACTATACAAATGTGTAGTTAAAAATGAATTAATTGTTTTTAGAATAACAAAACATAGTTTTTAAGCAACAGAAAGGCATTTTCAATCTATTTTGTATAGCTTAAAAACTTTACTTGAAATAATGTTTATTAGACGTGACATTTATACAGTATTTTGATGTGATACTGTGCGTGAATTAGGGCATATGTAATGATTTTATTTTTGCGGTTTCGTGATTTCGACCGTACATCATACAAGTTTACCGGCAATGCTTCTAGTTGCATCACTAAAGCACTCATTCACTTCAATACCTTGCGTGTGATTGAATCGTTTGATGAAAAGTTTGTTTGTAATGATCTCTAAGAGCTATTCTAGATATACTAAGCATATTGTTTGTCACATACTTATTACCGACAGGTTAATTTAATTTTATGTTTTCATAAATAAAAATACTTGGACTGACGTGTTTTTTTCAGGTATGTACAAATATTTCACTTCTTTTATGATAAATAAGGCGTTTGTAAACTTCAACAGCGAAATTCGGTAAATTTTCAGCAAATATAACATTTTATAAACTGTACTATTGTGGACATACGCCATTGGGATTCATGTCGCCTCAGAAATCTTAGAATGAGACTAACAAAACTAACAACAAAAAACGAAAAGAAGAGAGAAAACAAGCCGAGTTGGCTGTAGTCAACACAACCATAAACCCAAAAAACACAACATGAAATATCCTATAAGGAATTAGTCAGCAACAAATAAAGGAAAAAATAATAATAAGCAACAAAAAATAAATATACTATAAAATCCGTTTAAAGGTGCGCGGCCAATCAGGAGAGAGCTCGACCGCCATTGGTCGCTTTAGGAATAGAGCCTCAGGCTATAAATACTATCCAATTTTTTCCAGTTTTCACTTTTACTTCACCTGAAGACGGGAGCAGATGGCAGCTCCCGAAACGTCGTGAAAAGTCGGCCTTTGGTGGAAATCTACTGTGTTCTTTTGTGTTTTCATCGTTGTGTTGCCTAGTCTGTTGTCTGTGACGTCGTCGTTGTTGTCCTGTATTGTGTCTATTATGGTTTCGTCCTAGTATTGTCTGTGCTGTCTTAATTGTGATGACCTGAGTTTTACATATAATTTTGTATTTCTACTTTTATTTTTGGTTCTTAGGAATAGATGCACACAAATGGTTCGAAATGCTAAATTCACTCATTCTCTAGATATCGGTAAACGCAATTGTTCATCACAGCTGTGGAGAGATTTACAGGCGTTAGGCATAAATAATAAAACTGTACAGCAAGTGATACTAATCCTAATTAATTGAACTTATATTTCTTAAATTCTTCCATTTATATAGCTGCAGACGTAAATGACACTACATTAAGAAATTTACATGGTCAGAAAACTGTTACAACTGCAGAATTTGACTTTAGTAACGTAACATTTAAAGACATACATAAAGCCGTTCTCCGCGTAAAAATCTCAGCAGTTGGTACAGACGGAATTTCTATTCGTATTTTAAAATATTTTTTCCCCTGTCTTATATTCCCTCTGCACAGTATTTTTAGTTTCTCACTCAAGCACGCACGGAGAAGAGGTTAGAATTATGGTAAGAAGATAACTGTAAGTGCTATATAAGTATATAATTCAAAGAAAGGAAAGAAGTTAGAATAAAGAATAATAATTCCCGTAGGGCCAATTGGGCCAACAGGGCCAAATGCGTAAATTATGTCACTAATAATGTTAAAAAACGACCGGTTCAGTGAATACTAGCCTGTTCTTAAACAACATATCAAGAATTCATTTAATTCCTCTTGTTTTTAATTTTTCCCGATTCCTCCCGAAATTAAAATTACAACTCAAAACCAAAACATCTTGGGACAAAAAAAAGAGGTGCTTAAATTATAGCGCAAAGAGATTTTCACTTACCTGTACTGTACATACGTTTTCAAATATACACAAGTTTTTAAGAATTTCTCCTGAAAATAGTTTCGGAAGAGCATAACAAATGTTCCAAATTTAAATTATGTGTACAACTAAGATGCCTAGAATGAAAGTCAAGTCAATAACGTTTACTAAAATGCACTTATATTTAAAATATTTATCTGTCCGGAAAAATTACGTACACATAAAAAAAGGTAAATCCACGAGACAATGTGACATGATTAAAATTGTATATATATTTTTTTATGATACATAACGTAATTCAATACAATAAACAAATTTATTTTCACAATTGGAACAAATAAGCAATTGAAAGAATTATAAATCAGAAACGTTGGATCAAGCAACCAAAAGTGAAATGGTAAGCATTTATACGTCAAACTTTCAATATTCATCTTAAATTTATCATAAAATTAAATTTTACCCTTTGAAAAGTACAAAATACATTTGGTGAACATAAACGGCTCATCTTCAAAGGAACAATCATATTGATTTTCTGCATAAAACGAAGTAATAATAATTATATTTGTCACAACTTTATCAACTTCACGCAGTATTGACTAGCAACACATTTTTAAAAGGATTTGAGGAGAATGGTAATTAATATGAGAAGGTAAAATGCATCACTTTTACTTCCGTTTACTAGAAATTTTCAAATTATTACAACACAAACACTCACCGTCACATTGGAATTGACTTTGACCTTGAACTTTGTATTCTGACACTACATGTGTAAAATTACGCAAAATAAAACAGAGGAAACACTCAAAAATTAAAAAAATTTCTCAAAATTTCAAAAAAAAAAAAACCAAAAGAACTTAAAAAATAGAAAAGAAAAAAAAACAGTAACACGGAAACCAACGAAACCGTCACACTTTCACCACATATAATCGTACTTCACTTTACACGTTGGCCAAAAAAATTACGTCTCTGACTATATATATATATGTGTGTGTGTGTGTGTGTGCGCGCGCGTGTATTATAACCTTTTTATAAATGTTTCTTTCTGCTAACGTTTATATTTGTCCATTTTCATTTTATTTTCACATTCCCACTCAGGCATATAGGCCCAAAATATTGATTGATTTTCAATAATTCGATCCAATTATTTAAATTATAAAACTAATGAAATCTACTTCAGTGTTAACTGTGTGTGTGTACACACACACTTTTTGCTATACTGACGACACTAACAAATGCATTAATCATCCTTAAAAGTTATACATTGCTTGAATCAGCATTAATTAATAACTTAAGTTATACCAAACAATAACATACGGGATAGTCAAAATAAAACCTAAAACTTTAAAAATAAATAGTAATATTCCGTCTAATGGTGAAAGTGACAAAAAAGTAATCATAACACTAGATAGAAATACGAAGATTGCCGAAGAAAAGAATCATTTTACTGCCTCTTGCCCTAAACGTGACTTGGCTTAAACGTTAATTGCCCTAAACATCACTTGGCATAAACGTCACTTGACCTAACCATCACATGGCCTTAAAGTCACTTGGCCTAAGAGTCACATGGCCTAAACATCACATGGCCAAATGTTCACATGCCTTAAACTTCACTTGGCCTAAACGTCTCTTGGCCTAAATGTCGCTTGGCATAAACGTCACATTGCCTAAACATCACTTGGCCTAAAAGGCACTTGGCCTAAAGTCACCTTAAAATCCACTTGGCCTAAAGTCACTTACCCTAAAAGTCACTTGGCCTAAACTTCACTTGGCCTAAAAGTCACTTGGTGTAAAAGTCACATGGCCATTACTTGACCTAAACGTCACTTGGCGAGAACTTCACTTGTCCTAAACGTCACTTGGCCTAAAAGTCACTTGCCCTAACAGGCAATTGTCGTAAAACTATTTTAGGCAATGTGACTTAAGGCCAAATGGAGTGTACCCATGAGCTGCACCTAAACCCTTATATAAACGATTAGGAATAACGGTCTTAGTCCTTTTATTTTTGAGAAAGTATATACTGTTTTTTTGTGGCGCAATCGTTACGACAGGTATCACTGTTGAGCAGAAGAAAATTTAATTCTTCTACTCGACACAAGTTCTCCGTACATAACAGAACGGCAAGTTACATCAGCAGTGCTATAGGCAGTTAGAGAATTACCACCAGTGGGAGGATGATTATCAACGTCGGGTCAGGTATATGTTTGTTCGGGTGCATTTTCTTAGCTTAAAAAAAAGGGGGAGGATGGAATGAATCTCTCTCAGACTAGATAGCGTCGTTAGAGTCGCGGGTTGCATCAGACATATATATATATATATATATATATATATATATATATATATATATATTTGGAATTCCAGGGGACACATTTACGACGTAGAGGCTAGCGCTTTTGATATGGTGTTAGTAATTTTTTATTTTACGTAACAGTATTTACATATGCTTATATCGAGATTGTATTTCTTTATGCTGTAAACAGATATTAAATATAATAAGCCAATGTTAAATATACACATATTTTGGGTCAACTCCATAAAAAAAATTACATTTTGGAGTTTCAAAACATGTCTCTCAATACATAACTTGCAAAATTGACTTGTGACATACCAAATTTGGCTGTATTATGTCAATGGTTTTTTAAAATAACCTCGACTAGAAATGTCGAAATATTGAATTTTGCGAGAAAAATATAAGTTATAATGACAAACGGTTTTGCACAAAAACCTCAATACATGAGGCCAAACTAAAGACATAATAAAATGAAAATAATAATTTAGGTTTTAACCCCCGTTAAGGAACGGAGAGAAGCGAAAATCTCAGGTGCTGGAGCATGTAAAGTGAAGAAGTATGTATATCATGATAGTAGTATAATTTAGGGGAGTTTGGCACAAGGGGATAGGGGATAGGAACGTAGGATCCGCTGAAGACGTCACTGCCGCCATCTTGAATGACGTCATTTCCCCGTTTTTACCTCAAAATTTCCATTTCTTACCTCAAAATCAATAAAATTTCCCGTTTTTCCCTCAAAATTTCCCGAATATCCCTCAACATTTTCCCGGAAAACTTCTCAAAAACACTGTATTGCTCAATCAGGCTGGAGGAGGCTGAAAAGGAGCAATAAGAAGCCTGAATGAGCAATATCTCTCATCGGCAATTATGTTTCCAGCATCCATCTTTTCCGCGATACCTGCTGTCAATTAATTCAATCAAATAAACTATAGGGGTTTTCTCAGAGTTTTCCGAATTTTTTTCTAATTCGCATTCCTACCAACCCCCACTTATACCTCATATTGTAAAAATATATTTCTAGTAAAAATAAGTTAAGTAAATATCTATACCTCACCTGTATGAGCTCCCTCACTCTCTCTCATGCTAATAACCTAACCCAGACTCCTATCTTACCTATTCCCGAACCAGTTTAAATAAATTCAATCAAATAAAGTATAGGGGTTTTCTCCGAGTCTTCCAAAATTATTTCGATTTAACATTCTAAATACACCCCACTCACATCTCATAACATAAAACATCTCTTTAACAAAATTAATTTAAGTGATTAACTATATCACACCTAGGCGAGCTCCCACACTCTCTAATGCTAAAAACCTAACCCAGACTCCTATTCTAGCTATTCCCGAACGATTTCCAATAAATCCAATAAAATAAAGTATAGAGGTTTTCTCTGAATTTTCCGAAAAAATTTCAAATTAGCATTCCTTCCATACCCCACTCACACTGCATACAGAAAATATTTATTTTAATTAAATTAAAAAAAAACCAACATTATGCCTATACGAGGCTTCCTTAGTACCCCACCATACTTAACAGTCAAGTCATTACCCGACACCTCCCCCTCCCATGATCGCCAACCTCTTTTGGCCTTCCCCTTTCATCCCAAGTCACCACATACATGCTAATCACACGACACTCCCCTCCATACCTGATACCATCCTGTACGACCTCCCCCTCCTCGTCGAGTCAGCACATACATGTGCTGCAGTATGATGCAAAACTAACCTTTGTACTACCCCCTCATTACCCCATCACATTAGTCGTCACATTCCTGAGATGTGACATCATATTGGTGTTGTAGCATGACACAACTTTGTAGGTGACTTTCAGTATCAGCACTTTGAATGATTCAGTATAGCTAGCAGACTCCATCTTCCAAAACTTTGAATGTAGGTTTTTTTGTACTATCTGCATTCATCTACTGTTTCAAGACATCCTCGATTTATCCTATCACTATAACATTAATTATGTTCCAGCCACTACCAGTGACAGAGTTAATCAACTTTTAAGACCTCTTTCGTTTTCACAGACCATTCAAATGCACAAACCACAACAGCCCATCAGTTACATTTACACCACATCAAATTTACCCAGTAAAACCATATCAAGCATAAGCATAAGTTTTTCACTATAGCACAAGCAGTATAAATAAACTTTCTTGACCTATTTATCTCAACCCTCCTCCTACCCAGACTAGTTTTAGTTATTTCGTAAACTTTCAGCTAAGTCACTTGCAAGCATATAAAATTTAATTTAAACTTTGCTGGTTTAACACAGCTGAACATGTTTTACACCGATAATACATTTATTATATATTTTTCTTCTTGTTTTTGCACTTGAAAGGATATATATAATAAAATAAATTCCAGATTAAATACATTTATACAGTATTTTATTTCCATTAACAGACATTATTTCAACAATATAAAAACAGAAAATCATCACATTAGCTACACACTCAGTACAAATTTATACGTATCGATAAAACACTCAATGTTATAGTTTCCAAGTTCTCATCTTAACTCGCTGTGTAACTGTCTTTAAAGTAGGATGCATTCGTAATTTATTCATATAGTTTTATAAATAACATCTAGGTTTACAAATTAAGTCGGAGTTTTTAAAAGTTATAGTTATCTACTAATACTTAGAGACAAGGTATTTATTTATTTAGCGGTCTCAACACACTTGTTCTCAGTTCCAGGTTATTCACCGAATCCAGGGCCCAGCCCGAACCTTTCAAAACCACTTCTTCTTCTTCTTTACATATCTTCTGTATTTTTTTCTCAACAGCATTTTCAATTTCATGTACATTTTAAACAGGAACATTCGACGTCTTGAATGCTTTTCTGTTGTATCCTTCAAAATACTGTTCTGGTTTTGTGTAGCTACAGTCCAACCACATATTATATTTTAAAGGACCATGTTTTTCCACTTCGTCGGTAAGTTGATGTATAATATTTTCTTTCATACTTGCTAGGAACGAACAAATATCTTGTGAAGGACTTGTTAAATTTAGGCGCAACATGATCTTTTAGATTGCCCTTGAAAGCAGATTGCTTCAGAAAAAAGCCATTTATGTTAGGCTTCACCTCATCAACTACAAACCGTGGTTGCGATGTATGACCAGGTGACGAGACAATAGATGTTACAGACGAGGTACTCTTGCATTCAGCTTGAGAACACTTCTTCATATCGAATTCAGAAGATGAAGGCTGAATCTGTTGTTCCACTGCAACTGATACAGAATACATTTTACAATGTTTCCAGTGCTTCTTTAAATTATCCATACGAGTATACTGTCGGTGACACTTATCACAATAGGAAACCTTACGGATCGTACTCCTTTCACATTTATTCTTCGCATGTCTTCTTGCATCATGATCGTATGCAAATGTCTTGTTGCAGTAGTTGCAAGGATACCTTACCGTAGAGCTACCATCAGCATTTATCGATGATCCTTCGCACTTCTTCGGTACTTGCAGCATATGACGCTTTGCAGTCAATGTAGGAATGCATTTACATATTATTAGACGTCTCTTCAAGTTAATACGCCATCCAAACAGAAATTTACACCGTTCACATGTAAACATAACACGCTCTGCATTCCGATAACACCCAGCTTCATGCTGTCGAGCATTGTAATTTTTAGCGAAAGTCTTCTTACAGTAATGACACGAATGAGTAACTGCTGCGAGATACATTTACAACCAACAGCACGTTATGTTCAGCCAATATGTTCTCTTCAAAGACTGAGGAGTAACTGATCATTTTGGTTCCAGCTGCAGCTATAACTACTTACCAGTAACATATATACCGCACACTCTGCACATAGCTGCGCATGTAGCTTAACACTTTCTTCATACTCAACTATTTCTATTTGCAATTTGCATGCCCCTACCCTCCTTGAGCACCAACATATTTATTTAATTTTTCTTACATTTCATTAATTTTTTCTATCCCACTTTGAAATTTCCCATTTCGCTTACATATCATTTTTTTTAAATACTTTTCATCTTATGTTAGTCTTATATATTATGTTTCCCTACTAGGATTTACAGGAATCATACCTTGTATAGGGTTTACATTATTTTCTTTACTTTGAGACTTAAATATTATTCGCTTTCATTTCTTTAACAACAACTTTCGAGTCACAGGATTCGAATTGAACCAACCAGTTCCCCCTGTCATTATCTATATTGAACCATTGTAGCATAACTAAATTTTAGATAATGTGGTCCAGCAACCATTTACCTTACAATAAGAAGTCAATTACCATAGCTCCAATTTTTTCTTCGTTACATTTCACAGTGTTAGTCTGTACATTTTAGATTAAATTGTAATTAATTTACAAATATGTACTATCAAACCTCTCCGATCACTTTCCCCTAAACAGACTTCACTCGAACTCAGAAACCAAGCCTTTCATTAATAGCAAACTGTAATGCCATGTGATTTACAATTTGCTAATGCATTACTGTCCAGTAGTCCATAATAATTTCTATCAGAACTCAATAGTAAGAAATCGTTTGTTACGAACATTCTATGTTGCATTAAACTTGGAACAAATACTGGGCACGTATGTACTTCATGTAATTCAAACTGAGTGATTTCATTTCCCAAAGGTATTTCAATGACAAGCCTTAACATTTCTCTGTGTACAACTGCTTGAACTCTGGATAACCCATAGTAAACATATAAATTTTGAACATCAACAGGAACTATCATATGCGTTGGTAATGTAACAATATCACTTATAGTTTTCAATACATCCAATAACATCTGTGGCTTAATGAGAATACTGCTAAGCTTATGGTTAACACTACTTTCTATAGCTTGCCTTAAATTACTCGACTCGAAACGGGCATTTGTAAGAGCTTCACTAGCTCTCAAAAGAATTCCTTGCAAATCAATGTGAGAACTGACAATGA
>PNEQ01011836.1:0-17143 GCA_003012365.1 Medauroidea extradentata | reverse complement strand
CTTAGGGTATTGCGCCGCGAAAGTAGTTCCGCTGTTGCGCACCTTTTGTCCCTAATTATTATATTTGTGTGGATAAAGAATTTTCTTTCAATGTAAAACCTATAAACGGAAATTTTGGAATGGTTTGTTTCATGTTTTAAGGGTAATTTTGCTGGTTTTGTTGAATTTTGGATACTGTTGTATCACTCCGCCGTGGTGCGCTATTTGTTACCATGTCCGTTGCCATGAGGGAACAGTTGGTCCGGGCGCTGGCCCGAGGCGGTCGTTAGCTGTAGGGCAGTTGGTACGAATAAGTGTTTCATCATTACCTTGTTTTTTGTTTAACTCACGGTCAGACATGGTAACACCGGACAGCTGACTGGTTTATTTTTGCTTGATAAATAACCGCCTTTTGTAAGAAACTTACAGAATCCAAACATCTGTCAAAGTTAAAGTAAAAATAAATCAACAGTTGACTGAGTGAGTTGTTATTGGTGAAATCACGATGGTTGGTTAACCCTGAAAGTAACTTAAACTGAGCTATCCGGAGCACGCCAAGCCACATAACCTCAACACCCACTGCAGTGACTACAATAACAATAGACCACAGCAATACGCAGCAGACGCAGGACGCGTCACAACAAGGTGCTTAAAAAAATTCTAAATTGAACGCAGATATGTATACACGTACTGCACAAATGTACGTAGTTAATTTTTGCAAAATAATGCAAAGTTCACCTGCAAACAATATTTTAAAATATTTTGTCTTATTTACATAACCAAATCTGTGATAGTTTGGGTGCAAAGATCTACAAAACTGTACAGTTTATTGCAATGAAAAATAAATATTATTACACAAATAATACACGCCCAAACTATGTAACTTACTCTTCAATATTTATATTAGGTTGTATTTTTAAAAAATATAGTATACTATATGATTTAAGTGACTGTAGAACCACCAGGCATTATCTCAAGTTAAGTAACACACACACCCTGCCTCTCTAACTCACAACCTGTTTCTTCACACTGCCATGGTAGAAGACACTACAGCAGCATCAAACACGGCCCACTAAGGATTGTGTGTTACAACAAAGAAACCCTAGCAGCAGCTGAGTTACGTATACGTACCCTGCAGCAGCACGAGAGACATGGTGGGGGACTGGCGGCGCTTGGCCTCTGCCAACACGTCAATCACCAGGTTGGCAAACTCCCGGGCGTTGAAGCGCGCCAGCTTCTGTCTGCCCTGATTGCGAGTCGACGAGAACTCTGGGTTGACGGGCAGAAACGGCACGGCGCAGCGTTCGTGGCCCAACACGTCCCCTGCCTGCTGTGTCGACAGCCAAACTGCACACGTACCGACACATAGCCAACCCCAAAGCCACCACATCCAAGTTCAAAAAGCTTATGAGGTATAGCCTCGTTTGTCCTTCCACTAAAACAATTTATTATTTTGCTTTGCAAACGTATTTACAGCGGAACCCCTTTGAAACACTTCCAAAGGGACCTGAAAAAATTGTTGTAATGTAAGGCAAGTTTAAAGAGAGGAAAATTTCTGATGTAAAAGACGCAAATGGGACCACGAAAAGTACGTGTAAAATACGGGAAGGTATAAAAAGAGGGGTGTAAAAAAAATTCTACTGTACGGTAATTACTTTATTTTCATGAGCATCACATGCACGTTTTTTTCACAAAAGTGTTGCTAAAAACTCCTTGCAAATCAAACTAAAAAATTTGTAATTGTAACGTTCATCACTTTTAGTTTTGAGGACACTGGCAATCCTGATGATAATACATCAAATCTGATGCTACTGAAAATGACCCTATCAAAGAAGGCAGAAGCAAAGTTCATTTATTATACTATATGAAACTGAGATTTGATCCAGTTACACCCTGTATCACAGTAGTGTTAACAAGTAATTTCTTACAGTGTACAGTACAAGGTTTTAAAATACAGTAGTAGATAATTTCTAACAGAACGTTTGGTGTTTTAAAAGTACTTTTCCATTATGGTCTGTACTATGTTTTTTAACAAATTTAAGGTATGTTGAACAGTTCTGTCATGTCCTTGTTACTTCAACAATTTTCAATAACAGTTCAAGCATGTGGTAGTTATTTTTGCAAAATGTAACTACAGTAGTTCCTCATCAAACAGGGACTTAAGTTCTTCTGCAGTTCCTTTTATTATCAGTGGTCCAAAAAAATACACACATTAGTATGCAAGTAAATTTTATAATAAAAAAACTACATCTCGTGTACAACAATTCTTTTGTTCAGTTTTAATTACAAAAACTGAATAAAGTTATTTTACGATTCAGTGTACTTTATCTCTGATTATTAAACAAAATGTTTACCCATTCACTACTGAAATATACGTCACTTCATTTTACCACAGACAATTCACATTCAGCAACTTGCAAAATACCAATAACAAATAACTGTAAGTGTTGATCCAAATAAATTTGTGAATGAAAAAATCACAAAGGAGACGAACTTTGGATAACACGTAATACACACGAGACGAACACAGACAGCACTGTGATCGCTAGCGATAGTCAGTACAGTATTAGCACCAGCTAACATTTGTCTGATTTGTTGGTTGATAACTGCTTTAGTTACAATTTATGGTCAATATTTAAGAACTTCCAGTATTAGCACGAAAGTATGAAAAGAAATTAAAGTTAGATGCCATCAAATTAGTCATCATTCTGTCAGAATTTATATGTTTTATGCGTAAATAGATGCATCTGTATAAAATTTAGTTATTTCAAGCACCACTTACTAGACAGTCAGCACTACTGGCACATTTTAGACGTTCAGAAAATATGTTCGGAGTATCTTAGAAACATACAAGTTAAAATGTTCATGTTCAGAAAAATAAACTTCATTACTGATTAGTTCCAAAGTAAAAGTTCATAATTTGAGAACATATTCCAAATAACTCGTTCATGCAAAAACAGTGATTCAAGTAACAGAAGCTATTTATTGTATATTCTGTAAACTGTTAGACTTGACTGTTACATTGCAATATGTTGTACTCACTGGCCTCAGTCTCACGTCTGTCCACTTCATCGTACACATCCATGGCCAGCTCCTCAAACAAGTGGTTCTGTAACTGCAACACACGAGCACATGTGTACAGTCAACAATCTCTCTCTCTCTACCTCAACAAACCCACAAGCAAAGACTCCTCTTAAGTCGCAACCCAATGATTAAAAATTCGATGATCAATTCCGTTGATATTTACAAAAGATATCCTAACAAAAATTGGTTCCATACTGTGAACCTTAAGATGGAAAGCCTACCTCAGTCACGTGATCAGGTTTTCATGATCACTAAGATTGGAAGAACACCTGTAATGTTATTTAGGGTTTTTGTTTCATTGATGTTTTGAACACAGTGCATTTAGTTTCACATCTTTGTAGTTTTGGTTATGTCTACTATTTACATTTTTTCGTGCCAAATGGTGACTTACGTCTTCTACTTGCCGCTTACACTACTCTCAAACACTGTATTTGAGGAGTTGATCGAGAAGCTGTCAGGTAAACGTTCAAACAAAGGAAAATTTCACTTGTGTTAACACTTCGAACATCTTAAACTGAAAAGTTTGGCTGACCTAATACGTGAGCTTTCGAAAGTGCCTTTGGAGAACAACTTGAAACGCCACTTTTTCACTTGTTTATTTTGGTAGATATCACTTTATATTCTATTTCACGGATGAGCTACACTTTCTGGACATATTTAATCAACTACAATTTCTTTCAAAGAATTTTGATAACAAACTTGGCACAATATTAATCTGAATCACGTCTTCTATAGTACAGCTTGAAGTGAATATCCACCAAAATACTAGAAGCACTTACTGTTATGAACCAGATGAATGCTTTACAGTCACTGCCAGAAGACAAACTACCCCACCCCCTGCCCAACAATTTTTAGAGAGAAAAACTACACAGTAATAAGTTGCATGCCACTGCTAGTTGTGTACAATATATACTTTAATTTAGTATGCAACTATGTACATTGTTAATTACTGTAGTGGTAAGACTGTAGAAGCTATACTTTGCACACCTTCACTGAAAACTTATTCTAGCTGCGGGAGCCTGCTTGCCACTAGACCTCTATATTAGGGTTCGGTCGGTTCCTCATTTATTCTATTCCGATTCCAAGTCCTAATTTTACCTGTATTTTTGTGAATTTGGTTCTTTCTTTTAGAAATATGATTTTCATTTCAAAGTAACAATTTAATAATAAGTATTGGGGAAACTGTTATTTTTGTTACTTACTTAAATATACAGTACCTAGGTTTGTGAGATAGTAGACAGTGACATAGGTATAATAGAATGGGGCAAACGGGAAACTATTTAATTAAATTATTTCTTTTTATCTTAAAATAAGAATCAACAATTCCAATTTTGACAAGAATCAACTGTTTCAAATAGAAGAATCTACCGAACCCACTCTCTACCAATGCAGGCGTTATTAAGTCCCACATTACTTTCTCAACACTATTTAAGTTCAGCCAAACATTCTAAGAAGGTAGATGTGTAAGTATTCGAGCTCTACGTCTTACCAACAGTTAGGTCATTGAAGGTGAAATTGGGATGTTTTCAATTGTATAACAGCTATTTTTCAACATCAAGAGCGTGAAAATTGGATACTTTCAATTGTGCGACAATCACTAAAAAATAGTCCTTAAATTGAAGGAGTCTTTAAACTCAATGCTTGAAGTATGCTTGGACATTAGATGGGACACAAAAATACAGTTGTCTAAGTGAAAGAATCCGTAAACTGAAAAACTTTCTGAATTTTAAGTCTAAGAAGGTGAAAATTGGTTATTTTAAGACAATGATTACTTCACGTCATTAAAAGAGAAAATAGGTTATTTTTGATTGCACAACAGCTATTTTACGACATCACTGAAGGTGAAAACAGCTGTACGTACATATTGGTGACCACTACTCTTTCATTTAGAATCTAATAGTACTACAAATTATTCACTCCGGTTCCCACCATGTGACTGTGAGAAGAATGGTCTTCACACAAGTTTAAAAAAAGTCACAGCAGGTAGTTTTGGCGCACCTGTTGGAGCTTCTTCCTGGCGACCTTAGCCATCTCAGTGTGCGCCATGGAGTCTGAGAGCTCTGGAATGATGAAGTGTTGGCCACCGAGGTGGTCAGGCCGGCGTGAGCAGAGGAAGAAGGCCAGTCGGTCAGTCAGCTCGTACACGCACTCACAGAGGCGGTCCGCCAGCTCCGTGTGACCAGACAACCTGTGACAACACACAGGGTACAGTACTTAGCAACAAGCTTCTTTACATTCTTACCACCTATAAATAAGTATATGTACTGTACTTTACTACTGTTTTACATGATTACTTTTGTGAACAATAAAACTTATTCAACTTGTTTATTTGTAACGTTTACAAAAATATCAGGAAAGATGAAATTGGTTGAAACCAAACCTTTAAGGGCACCGCTTACCTGCGCTTTTGAAGCTCCCAAGTGAATAAGCTATAAGGGCGACTCTGAAGCCTCATTGCCGCAACGAACCTAGCACTAAGCTACTGTGCAAGGTTCCCACCGGTCCATTTTTACTACGGGACTTTAAGAGGTGGTCACATACCGTAACTTTATTGGTGGAAAATCTGCAGCAAAGTTTAATGCAAGTTTCTATACAAGTTTTGCATAGTACATCCAATTAGTATGTTTTGAAGTTTGGCAGTTTTAAAGCAGTTTCTAACTACGTTGGTGGACTTTGAAACAGTGCTTTTAATAAGAAAAGTGTCTTAATAACAACATTCCGCCCTTGTCCAAAGTGTATTTTCTTTTGTACATTGGCAAAATGGGCACATGTGGAAAAAAAAAAACAAATTCACGAACACACTGCAATGCACGTGAAGTGTGTTGTAGGCCACGAACTAAACCTGGCCTTAAAATAAATACACAGGCTGATCCTGACCTACACATACTAACACAGTAAGACTATTCCTAGTGCATAATGGGTTACAGAACATACAAAATGAGTATATTATACTGTAACTCATAATGGAGGTGTTCATTCTCCAACAATGATATTACAAAGAATTTTAATTGACATTATTATGCAAATTAAAGAGTAAGTCTGTCAATAATGATGTTCCTTGAATCAGGACTACGTATATGAGAACAGTTGTAGAGTGCAACAATCCCCTACATAGAAACAATTAGGTGGTGTTATATTTACTGCACCCTTCTAAACATTTTTTGTCAATAACATCAATTTCGAAATAAATAAAAATTATTTTAGATTTGTCTATGGTATAGGTAAATACAATTGTATCGTTTAGACCATATTTAAAAAGAAAACCTGAAAATACTATCTCTAGTACGGGCCTGCCGTTTTAACGGATTATGTTAGATATTCGCGGATATTTCCAACATCTGTCTTTATCAACAACTGACACAATGATCAGTTACGCACATGAATGGATTAACGAGATTTCCTAATCTTTTTCATGTTTACTTGGACCTAGAAATCTTTTCCTGTATTTTTGGAGAAAAGGTCATGTTATATTGGGAAAATTTTACTACCTATTTATTTTATGCCAAAATAAATCTTAAAGGAAATTTCTTAAAACCCCTCATAATGGCTGCATCCCATATTTTGGGCCAAAAATTTGGTAAAAAGCATGCAGCAATTATGTTCGTTAATACGCGTATTAACATCTTACGTGCGGCGCTATGATACAAACAAACTACTACAAATTCGAAGCCATAAATAAACTCACCCATATAAATTCAATTTTCAACAATAAGTAGCCAGTAGAACATGTTCTTAGTTTCTCTAAACTCGTTCTACAAATTTTTCCAAATAGGAAAACACGTGGAAAGTTTCACTGCTGTTTTACCGAAACAAGAAAGAAAATAGTTCAGTCTGTAAAAAAAAAATTAACAGTAGGTGGTTTCCTTTATAACATCTGAATTTTTCACAGTGCTACAATAATTTACTATACATATTAATTTCACTATCAAACTTCTGCAGCAAGAATCTTCTAAAAAAAACTTTGGAAAAGTACGTAGATGTAAGTTGGAAATATTACACGATTTTTTAATGTTAATTACACGATTTTGAAAATGAACTTGGTGGCAGCCCTGCTCTAGTATACCAGCATAGATTTCAATATATTGCAAACATAAGTTTAAATTTTATATTTGATATAGAATTACAGCAGAAACCCAATTTCAGCAGGCCTCACAGTGCCTGAGAATGATCTCGTAAAACTAGTACATACTCGTAAAAATTAAGTACTCGTATAATCCCGTGTTTGTAAAATCCAGTACTCATAAAGTAAGGGCTAATTAAGACATAGTGCCTGAGAATGACCTTGTAAAATTACTGCTTAATAAAATGCAGTACTCATAAAATCGGAGTTGTACTGAACATGATTATAACACAAGATAATAAATTAACTAACATATAAAATCACATTCATTGTTTCAAACAAGCAATTCTTATGAGCTATAATAATTTTTTAAATAAAGTACTTTTCGTTCGAATGTACTTCTTGCTTTGAGAATAATAAATTATTCAAACAAAGACTTTAAAAACATTCTCTTACACACACCTATTAAGCTGATGAACTTGTATAGATACAATTCTAACCATTAATTTTACACGTATGTACACATTCTTTGTATAACTGACTGGCTCAGTAACATAACCGTCATGTGACAAAGTGAAGGACCTATGAGTATAGAAATAAAAAAGAAATACTGAAGAGTTGCACTTTGGGTGAGGTTTGTCAAGATGGCTAGGACTGTAAGAGTTTCCAAATAGCAAGAAGTCTGACGAAACTGCTTGAGAAGAGAACTACAAGATAGCACAAAGCGAGACACTGGAGAGGGTGCAGGGACACAAACCTAGCGAGGTCTGCCGGAGTCTTGCCCTCAGTGCTGACAGCCCCGGGGTCTGCCCCATACACCACCAGCAGCTCTGCCTGGAGGACTTGGCCTGCCTTGGCAGCCACGTGCAGCGGTGTAGTGCCCTTCTCCTGCGCACACCACAGCCTGCGTCACCTCCACACTCCAACATTGCGCTGCACTCCAATCTGCGACTATGCGCTCACCACAGCAGTAGACAGTGAAAGTCATGCACAACACTTTCTATCGTGGTTACTACCATGTTTACTCTTTGAGTGGAACAATTCTAAGACAAAACCTATGTGCCATCACAGTACACAAGGGGCATCTTTCTTATACAAGGAAGTGGCTTGTAGTAAACTCTCATCATGTAAATAGCCACAGAGCATACTCGCCGCTAGCAAACACTGACTTATGCTGGATAGGAACAGTTCTTATACAATTCAAAAGTAAACAATGTATTTGTTTTTTCTGAGTGAAATAGTTTTAGGGATGATAAAGTATTTTGAAGTAAATCACGAGAAGGCAAGCCAAAGAAGCTATTGAAGGATTATCTCCTGATCCTACAGCAAAATAATGAAACCATGATTTCCTAATTACTGGAAAATTTTAGTAGTTTTTACCTTTTTATTGATAGCAAAAACAATAAATATGTATTTGTACAAATAACCCCCAAATTCATGTTCCGAATCTGCATCAGATCTGTTCTATTAAATTTTATCTAAATATATAAAGTAGGTAGTTTTCAAGAGATGTTATAACCTAAATACTGAATTCAGAAACTTCTAGCAAAAAGTGTAACTTTACTAAGGTATTTATATGAAGCTATGGTATCCACAAATAGAAGGGGTACCTAAATTTTTTTTATGAAACTAAATTCCTGTACTTAGATGCAGCCATGTTGAACTGTATATCATCAACACTAACTAATTAACACTGATATTATTACAAAGTGATTTGACAATATGGCAAAACAATGAAATTGAATATGGACGGACGTGAACTCGGTCCATGATTCAGGAATACTCTTTCCGGTTTTCCAAAATCAAATACTGAAGTTATTCCATACGCCATTTCTTGTTTCAGCCACTAGTTTTCATCACTAACGACCTTGATGAAATGTTTAACACTACCTCTCCCCATGTACCGACATACCCTGCTATTACCACTACATTTTTAACATCACTTAGTACATGAGAGCCAAGTTCTGAATAGCTACATGTGGTTTCGTATAACGTGAGAACTTCTGAAGACTCTCTCGTCCAGAAAAATAATTAAGAACTATTTTTATTCTTACCTCAGGTGTTAACTTTATAGAGTACAGTACAACCTACGTACCATAACTGTTACTTAGAATGCTTTATTAAAGGAGCCTTGATGTAGTGGCCAGAGCGTTCGCCCCCCCCCCCTTCCCAAATTTCCCATTTCTTCCCACCATCCCATTTCTTCTCATCCCGGGGCCTCTCCATTGTAGGGACAGATGTCTATGGGTGCCCAGTCGTAAATATGCAGTTTGGGTTGTAATGCACTGGCACTCGAGTACAGTACCCTCCTCATGCAATATATATTTGTTTCATATTAAAAAGTGATAGGGAAATACAAATTTTCTGAAAAAAGTATAAGTACCATAGGTATTAAAGTGTTCATTTTATATTAAACGACATACAATGTATCTAAGTTACGGTACCACCAATAGCTCACATTTTATAACTATAGAACTACAGTACACATATTGCACAGACATGATGTATGCATGGACACATGCATATACGTGTTTTAAGGCTCCTCCCTCAAAACATAATACACGCAAACAACAATCAAACATTGCTTTCTTTCAACATGAACACAGAACTGAGTGCTACAAAGGTTCATTAAGCAACAGCTGACTCAGAAGCTTGTAACTTAAAATATAACCAAATATATACCAACAGATACATAGAACTGTTTGCTGTACTAAACCACATCGCTAATTTGAATTCCATGAACGATGAGACAGAGTTATGCAGAAAGGAGCCAATTCCTCATATCTACTCTACAAATACAATGACTGGTTAGTTCAATCATCATCTAGGTGTAAAGTATTTCTCAAATACAGCGATGGCAGTAGACTCACGTCGTGGAAGTAGTTGGGGTCGGCACCCTGAATGAGGAGACGAAGGCTGGTCTCCAAGTTCGATGTCCGCACACTCGAGTGAAGCTGTCTGCTCAGGTCCTCTTCCGTCACTACGCTATCGTCTTTGAAACCTCGGAACAGAAACACTAGCATCTGGTGCTTCGCGCGGATGAAATCTGCCTTCACAGGGCTGGAAAGACATTACAGATAAATGAATCCATAATTATAACTATCCTGGTGATTACTTAGAATTTTTATACACTTTTACTCCAATAGCTTTCACTGTGCTCTTTGAATGATATTTTCCATGGAGGTGTTTGACAAACTGTGTTTTGTTGGATTGGCCAATACGTAATTTCTAGTGAATTTTGAGTCACAGTAAACCAACAATCACATGAACTAAGCACAAGAACATAAGCAACAAAAAATAAAGAACTAACAGAAACACCAAGGAAGCAGGAATAGCTGTAGTCACCCAGCACACAAACAGTTACAAAATAGGAATATATTATGTGTGTAGTTGGTGTGTAGTGAGAAAGAAAAGAAAAAAGGGGAAAACGTTTGTCGTACTGGCTTTCGTGTTTTTACTACAGGGTTCTTACAGCAACATACAATTAAAATTCAAGGACTTTCAACTCATTTTTTAAGGACCGCTGTACATTTGATACTCAAATTTTTTATTCAAATATTTAATGTTTTATTTGCAAAGTTTCTTTTTTCTCTCTCTCTTTAGAACTGATGAAGTTCACTAGTGATATATAAACGAACTAATGCTCTACAGCATGCATTGCATGATATGCCTCTCTCACACTTGACTCGTTATTTATTTTTGTACTCGCGTAAATAGGGCATTTTGTACGGGACACTTTTTTCTTTTCAAAGCTCTTTAGTTTCTTTCTCTGCACTCTTCTCTTCCAAAAAAGCTTTGCCATGAAACTCTATAACAGATTCAGGGCACTACTTGCCATGAACATATACGAAAGAAACACTAGGAATAACAGAAAATGCTGTGGCATGCCAGAAAGTGTGTTAATTACACTGACACTGCACAATGTCTGTAATCGTAAAGTAAATTACATTACAGAAATAATGCATAGACAACATATGGTTCCATATTTCTCTATGTTAAGGTATCGCTCTTCAGTTTTGCAGTGGTTTCGAAAATATATATTTTTAACGTAAATTAATACATATATAAAAAATTCATTCTTACAGTTTGAACACTTAAGTATCATAGTTTGTATCTGAATTTTTCTGTTCAAATACAAATAAATGGATTTTTATATTTTTGCCCCTGAAATATCACATTGGCAAAAATGAAGCAAAATAATTTTTTGCTAGCAAACGGTACATTATTTTAAAAAAATCGCTCTGCCGAAATTTTGTATCCTGTGTTTGTACACAGTCATAAATTTTTTCAAAGCAAGTATTAGCGTTATTTGTAATTGTTTGAAACAAATGAAAGGCCCGGCATTAAGGGCATGGGCCCGAGTTTCTTTGCATTTAACGATAATTATTTTTTAAAACATAAATGGGAGCCGATATCGTAAATCGCATTGAAACTTTGTTATGACTGATTTAAACTGCATACTCTAATTTTGTCAAATCAGGAGACTGCAAAATAGTTGCTAATTAGTAAATTAACTAGATTTCCTTTTAATTGATAAATTAGCTATACTCATCATACAGTTTGTCTCGAAAAATTACATTGCATAGTAAAACCAATTTGCAAAAAAGTTACAAAGCAATTTTACGATACTGACTCTCGTATGTATTTAAAAAAAAATAATTCTCTCGAAAGTCGAGAAATTCGGGACCCACCCTTAAGAAACTAGCTGGAATATTATGTTACCCAAAAATTCAAGGACTTTTCAAGGACTGGATTAAATCAAAGACTTTTCAAGGCCTTTTAAGGACATGGTCAAAGTTACAGGACTTTCCAGGACCGTAAAAACCCTGATTACATTATATACAGACTATATTCCTACTTCGAAATTATTAGTATGTCTGTTGCTACGGCCATTTGTGGCTTCCCTGGCTTGTTTCATCGCTCTTTATTTGTTTACAGAGCGGCCACTCATTCCAACAAAGAAAGTTCCCTGATTTTCACAAGTAAGAAAACAAAATTATATATATTTCAAGTCTCAAAACTCCATTATTTTCCTTCCTATTTCTTTCCCAGAAACTCAAAATGAAGGAGGCAAGAAAATTCCCTGAAATTTCTCAGATGGAACAAAAATTAGCAACAATTTTCCTGATAATTCCAGGTGGCCACTATTTCCCTGGTAATTACAGATTTTCCAGGTGGGTGGCCACCCTGAGTGGGTTTTCTGTGGCTTAACATTCACTTGCAAGGGCATATATCCAACAATACACTTCTGTATGTCAATAACTTTAAGGTTGAAATTGGATGAGACTTTAGTCCACCATGCCATTCCGGAACCAGTTAATCTTAACTTATTAATATATTTCGTAATAAGTCACACTAAAAGGGGGCATTCTCATACTATATGGCCTCTAGTGACAAAAGTGCTGTCACAAGTGGTAGTGAGTGAAGATATTTGGGCAGTGCTATTGAGAAGTCTGAGGATTACACGAGGCGAGTATCTAGGGACAAAATTAATGCAGGGCAAGGAAATGGAAGTATTAAGAGAAAATATACCAGCCAGTGGTTACGTGCGCAATGATTCTTACATGCGAAAAATTTGATGAAATCCCATCCGAAATCAAACTGAGTTCACCTAACCACAGCCATCTCATTATCATAACTTTATACAACATAACTTATATGACATGCCTAATATCTTTGACCCATTATGTATGGAAAAAAAGATCATATAGATGCAATAAAACCAACCAGCAAATTAAATAATTTTTCAGCTTCAACTAATTATTCAACTTAAGTTTTTTTTTAGGAACAGATAATTCAGAGAAAACTAAAGCAGGAAATACAGCTAGGCTACTAAAAACTAGCACACATAGATAAACAGAAATGCACTTACAGAATTGTACTTGCATGTCAGAAAATACAACATACAGATGAATGTGGCATTTATTCGCACAGTTGCGACACTTTGCTAGTCAAGCCCACTTCCTCGTGTGGTAAATGACGGCACTGTTGCGACAACTGTCTATGAAGGACTAGAGGTCTTGACACTGAGGAATAAAATGTGACTCCCTTTTTGTCGCCGAGTGTTAGTAGTAGTTTAGTAGAAGATTTGTCTTGTTTTGTATTTGGCTTAGCTTAAAATGTGAAGTTGTTATCGGAACTGCATGTATTATAAACATACAGACACACAATACCACAATTCTAAAATTTTGTAAGGCAGAAAATAGCCTAATAGATTTTGTTCAAATAAGCCAAGGCATTTATGGACACGAAACATATATCTACTATATCAGCTTACCATACTAACATAATTTTACCGGTGTATAATAATTGCAAAAATTGTAACGCCGCCAGATGTAAACAAGGCAAATCTTCCACTAAATTACTACTAGCGCTCTGCGACATGAAGGGGTCACTTTCTCTTGCTGGAGAACATACGCTGTGTCAAGACCTCCTCCTCTTATACCGTGGTTACGACTATGGAGACACACTATATTCCACATTTCTTTTGTTAGTATTTGATATCCCTCTTGAATGTGTCTCTTTAACTTTATACAGAGTCCTTATGTAATTTTTGGTGTGGTTTATTACAATGTAATTTTTATGCTAGTAAAAACTAGTTACGATGATGCAGTTTTGTACTTTTTAGCCCTACAACCACAACAGTATCAGAGAAATTTTTATGGTTTGCATGATGACTTAAAATTAATTGGTGGTGTTATCTGTATAATACAAGAACCCCTGGTTTTAATATTTATCTTCTCAAAAATGGCTGGCAACTCCACCGTGGTGACCTTGACACCATCCTGACTTACTGAGTCTCCGCAATCTTGTCTACATACAATCTTCTCAGAAGAAAAATGTTATAAGTCAAGCAAATGTATGCCATACAGACTATATTTCAATTCACCACAAAATCTTACCCCTACACAACTGGAAACAAAATTCTGTCCCCACAGCAGTGACAGGACGAGTGTTCCGACCACTATGCCACGGCCGTCATCTCCGGAAACATGCTCTAAAGCTCCATTGAGGGGAAGATGTACTCACTGGAGTGGATCTTTGCTCTGGGGCTTCCTGCGTGCCAGCTTGGAGTGGGAAGACTCTAGAAGACCGTGCTCCCAGATGTTGTTGACGCCGTTGTTGTTGAGCGTGTGCACCATCTGCAGCAGCGACGGACTCCAGCAACCCTTCTTGAGGGACACAACCTGCGAGATGTGGCGACCAAGGCTGCGGTGTACGCTGCAGCACTCGTCGCACAGCAGGATGCCGCGGTTCACGGACGCCCATGTCGCGTCTGCCAACAGCCATCATCACACCACACACGTACTTCAGCTTAGCTGGCCAATACCAGCTTTTTAATTTACTTACAGCCCTGTGGATCCACTTACTGAACCTCTAGTTCTCTGAACACAACAGTTCATCAATGACGTGTTGATTTTACATTTGGAATTAAAACCTCACCCATGAATTCATACTAGTAGACTAAGGTAAGCTACATTCTCAAAAGGACTGGAATTAAAATCAATCCATGACAAAAATTTTAGGGGTAAAGTACCCTGTGTTTGATTTCAGTGCAATACGCCTTTGCTCTCCCATCATCCATTTCATTAACCCTTGTTTCCTTCCGGATAAAGTGTGCATATTGTGAATTTTAATCAATTTTAGAGCCTGAGATTAGTGGTTTGTGGCAATAACTTAAAGGGACATCTTAGACTGCATATGTGGCAATGTGAATTTTAAGCAACGGAATGTGCGACATCACAAAATCACACTACATATTACCACTAGGCACTCATCACATACCAGCCAAACTACTGTACTGATTTTAGATTAGGTACCTTACCGTAACGAAAAAATTTTCTTTCTGTAGGACTACTTCAAGTCACTATACAAACCTCCCTACTCTTAATTTTACCCAAAGATGTTTGAAAATATAATATCATGTACAGTAACTGTTACTAAATTTACAGAGCAAAATGATAGTAATGTTGGTTTCAAGAAAGTATTCCAGTTTTTGATAGTTCTGTAGGCTCGCCTTCAAAAACTGGTAAATACAACGCCTTAATACTAGAAGTCCATGATGCACGTGTATTTCTACACAAAATTGCTGAACTGGTTCTCAATACTGTTTGATTTGAGGGTTTTCACTATGCTTGCATAGTTTCTATGGGAAAATATTTATTTATTGACTATACTATAGGCATATTGACAGTGTTTCTGCATAAATCACCCGTGAAAGAGATAAAAACCCTGTTTTCAATCAAAGTCACGTTAACAGGATGGCCCTCACAACTGTCAAAAACTGAATTTTTAACACAAGCCAGACAACTCAATTCTCTTCCTATTTGCGAGGTGAAGCAAAAACTTTCGTACATACGGAGCAAATTAGACTACCAGAAAAAAAAATTAAATTCCATAGGCAAATAAAAACAATAAAATTTCTGGGGAGAATATGCTGTCTACAATGATACTGCCACCGTATTGTGTGCCTACTACCGCGCCTGCATGACGCAAGTTACGTCGCCTAGCACTCCCACAACAATTGCTGAGTCCTTCACCTACGGTAATGTCCATAAATAGTCACTTCCAATTAACTGAACACAACTCACCTAACGCTCCACAGTCCGCACACACATCATTGGCACTTCTTATTTTCCCTTTCGACATTGAAAAGGACATACTAGCATGCCAGTAACATATTTCATACGCTATTTCGTTTGTTTCACGACATCCCACACTTGGTAAACCTTCGGACAAACGCCTATTTCCATATCTGTGTACAAAAACCGTACCCGGTAACAACACTGAAAATTTATCAGTACACCATTTACGGGGTGTATAACAAATAATAAATACAATCTTAAATACTTAGGCCGTTGTTACAGCTGTCAATTTATTAACAATATTCATTTAATTGGCATAATTAACGTTTACATAAACTTCAACAACAGCTGATCACATATTACTGACCATAGATATGTACAAACAAACGTATGAAAGCAATTTAAAATTGCTTGTATCTTAACTGTACTCTGTCGCCATCTGTGTATTCAAAATCTCTACAGATTCCCAGTCGAGCTCAATAAACAGAATGAATTTTTGTAATCGTCTATTGTAAGAAATGTAAAATAAATAAAATGAATAAAAAAATAATTGCTATAGAATTATTTATTAATTTTATTAACGTCCACTAGCGCGAGTAATAATAATAGCGCAAATATTGATTAATATGTTACTATTGCAAAAGGGAGCTCATTTTTCTGGTATAAAAATATTCAACAAATTGCCAGCAGATTTAAAATACTTATGTAAGAATAACGTTAAAAGTTTTAAAAAGGCCTTTAAAAATTTCTTCTCCACAACACCTTCTATTCCATTGATTAATATTTTAACAACAGTGATATGTAATTCAATCAGCACATTTAAGTTATAATTGTCTATACTAGTCATCTGAGCGCGTAATCAGGACATAACGCTTAGTACATGAACCTATGTCATAAAATTTTTGTTTTAAATGAATGCTGTAAATACTATAGCTATGTATATGACTTTGTATTTAATTCTTTTCGCTACAAGATATTCCATTTATGAGTTTCAATAGTATTCCTGAGTGTAATCAATGTAAATATTGTAAATATGTATGTGATTCTGTATTTAATTATCTTCTCTAACTAATGTTCATGTTTTGTATCTAAATTAATTCCCATATGTATATCCCTTTATAACATGTCCCAACACTTCAGCAAAAGAAATTGAGGAAATAATAAAAAGCCCAAAATCAAAATTATTCTGTGGCTATGATGGCTTAAGTAGTAAACTAATAAAACAATTTGCCTCACAACTCAGTACTCCATTAAGCCACATATGCAATGCTGTATTAAACGACAGTGTATTTCCTGACCGACTGAAATGGGCATTGGTAACCCCTCTCTTCAAGAAAGGAGAGAAAACCAATGTAGCTAACTACAGACCAATTTCATTGCTAACCACTTTTTCAAAAATCATTGAAAAACTAATATATACTAGACTTTTAACTCA
>PNEQ01011835.1:0-23686 GCA_003012365.1 Medauroidea extradentata | reverse complement strand
ATATATATATATATATATATATATATATATATATATATATATATATATATATATATATATATATATATATATATATATTCATTTCATAATTCAACATTTTAAAATTAAATAATGTACAATTACATTAAATTTGTTGTTTTATATATATATGTCAGATCACAGCCTGCAACATTGTGAATTTTTTCGGTTTGGTATGTTAGTTGGTTTTAGTGGCGTGCATAAAACAGTAAAGCGCAAATTTACGACTCATTACGCAAAAACTATAAGATATACAAAAATTTCCTAAGAGGAAGATTTATTCACAATTTATGTCTAAAATAAGAAAAAAATAACTGGTACAAATATAAAAATAAAAAAAGACGTTGGATACTGAGGTGAAACGCCCCCTTAAGCACGATAATTACTACCACATGTACTCTAAAAATTAAAACTGGAAAAAAATTCCTTACAATTTCCACTATTGGGTCAAATGGTGTTCCGTTGACTTCTTTCAAAACATCTTCAAATAAATCATCGCTATGTTCTCCAGAACTGATGTCATCTAAGCTGTCACCTGTTGTCTTCATCTTCTTTTGATGATATTTCCTCTTTCCGCTTCATACGTTTATTTTTCTTAGCACTTTGTTGCTTCTGTGCTGCAGCTTTCCTTTTCTTTTCCATTTTTCTTTCTTCAGCTTTTCTCTTCCTTTCCTTTTCTTTCGCTTCTTTCTTTCTCAATCTCTCTCATTTCCGTTCTTCTTTCTGCAACTCTAACTCCAATTAATTTTTTTCTTTACTTTCATTGTGTTCACGCCACGCATCTGACGTAATGACTGGAGGAGGATGTACTCTATGTTTTTATGCAGGTTTCCTTTCTTGCATTTGTCGGACCAGTGAAGTGATCTTGTAAATGGGCTTGGTATTTCAGGACCCCCTAAATTGCTATCTTGCTTGTTTTCGTTGCTCCTACCATTAGCACTATTGTTGGTAACATCAGCCTGATTATCCCCAGCACATGGGTTGTTAATCTCAACTGATTGGCTTTTGTTTTCCACTCCGTCACATGATTTTAAAGTGACCTCTCCTGGTTTTTCAGTTGAATATCCAGCTTCATGTGTGTTCACGATTTGTCCATTCATTGCAGCATCACATTTCATCTTGTATCATACCAGAAACAAAGATTTGTCCTCTTCAGCACCCGTCCAATATGAGGAGCTCTTGAAGCAATCCTTATTTTCGATCCCCACATACTTCTCTAAAACATTCAAAGCTACCTTAAGTTCCTTTTCATTGTGTTGGACTGTATCAGGTAATGTTGGGTTCTGTTGCTTGGTCTTAAAAGGGGAAGACGTATACCAGGGTACCAACCCACATTTCCTAAATCCATCCTGAATAATGGAGAGCGAAATATCTTCATAAAGTACCATTTTCAACAATGGGCAAAAATCTTTCTTCTTTAGCATGGGATTGTCAATGGTCTGGTGACGCCACTGATGAACTTTATGCTTCCAATGTTCTTTCAGCGACCGAAACACAGCAACATCCATAGGTTGAAACACATGAGTAGCGTTTGGATAAAGGAAAATTAAAACTATGCCATTGTTGTGGTAAAAACGGCTCGTATGGAGAGTTAAAAAAGATGAATGTCCATCAACAAATAAAATCACTGACCGCGTGATTTCATTTTCAGTCAACCATGGATGAAAAACGTTTGTAAGGTACTCATAAAAAAGAGCTCCGGTCATCGAATCACTTTCAGAGCTTCCTAAGCCCCAACCACTTGGGGCACTGTTGACTAGTTCCCGGGATACACGCTCATATTTGAAAACAACTAGTGGCGGCCCTAATCGCCCATCAGCACTTGCATTAATGAGTACAGTGACACATTCTTTCTCATTAGTGTTTATCTGCTGATAAACGTTTTTACAGCCTTTAACTGCAAGCACTTTATTCCCTTTGGGGTTCAAAAGTAAATCACTTTCGTCTGCACTGAACACACGGTTCGGTTCTTGCAGTATACTAGCCAGATCCTCCTTCTGTAAATAGTTTAACACGTCTTCCAACCATTTTTGCAATTTTTCTGTGGTAACCGATGCTCTTGTAACTGTCAAATTTTGTGCTATCCTATTTATAACAGTTGGGCTCCTTTTCGAATAACATTCGTACCACGAACGTCCGGATCTGCCGTTAACAAAATTGTTCTTTACCTAAGTCTTTCAACAATTTCTGTACACTGTCTAGAAGATCCTCTTGAGATACAGGGAAGCCAGCCTTATGTGTAGAAGCTATCCATACCACAAGAGTATCTTCCTCTTCCTTGGTTAGTAATGGTGAACGCCCCATACTTTTGAATTTCTTCCCGCCACCTTCAACATACCTCCGTAAAATTGTACGAGGGACTCCATACTTTTCTGCTGCGGTAAACAGAGATACACCCAAGGAGACATAATTTGCCGCTTTTTCCATCTGCTCATCGTCATAATTCCTCCACGTAGCTTTATGGTATGACATTCTTTCTGTCTAAAACAAACCATTGCTCCCCTGCATTTTAACTCAACTTCTTAGCTAATTAAGTTAAATGACAAAATGAAAATAATAACATGCG
Source organism: Medauroidea extradentata (assembly GCA_003012365.1). NCBI lineage: Eukaryota > Metazoa > Arthropoda > Insecta > Phasmatodea > Phasmatidae > Medauroidea > Medauroidea extradentata. The sequence continues at coordinate 21,102 of PNEQ01011835.1, read as the reverse complement.
ATGAACAAAACTGAATGACAAAAATATAATAGTGGATAGTCAGTAATTACATAGTGGGCACCCCATGTCTATTATTGGTTCCTGTAGTTTTAACTCCGTGATCATTGTAGGGGCATGATCTACAAGAAACAGCCTATTCAACTGCGTATGAAGACAACAATAACCTCAAACGTAAATAATTGACACTTGGTGTCCTCTGTTAGAAAATCATCTTTTGTGAGTGTGAATGGTGGACACCTAACCTAAATTCCTGAATGTTCACTAATTACGCTTTTAACACACAAAACGAAGAAAAGTACACTTCGTTTACTACAGTAAATACTTGATAAGCAATTTTCTTAGTTGACTTTACAAAATAAAAAGTGAGTTAAAATTACCTGTGACTTAACAAGATCAGTATGAAATACAAAATTTTCTCAACTCCAACTGAGATGCCATTTTAAATGTTTTCCATAGATTACATATGACGCATTATAATGTTGTAATTTCAAGAGGTTTTACTAAATCACTAAATAGTTACAACAACCAAGTCTTTGGATTGGAAGCAGTTATGTCAGTGAACCTTATTTTAAGCATTCTACCTCTGAAATGTCCACTACTGGTGAGGTGTCCATTATTTGGTAATTTACCTCATATATATATATATATATATATATATATATATATATATATATATATATACATACATACATACATACATACATACATACATACATGACATGAAAGAAAAATTTTGTTGACTGTCGCTTGTTTGTTTGTATTTCCCAGCCACGTCGAAGCCAAAATTTACAGAAAATTGCAGTAACCCACGGGATATTACATTAAAGTGCATGTTACATCGTAAACTCTGAAACAGGCGCTTGCAGTCGCTCGCGTTATTGGGCCACCGATAAACATAGATGTGAAACAAAACAGCACAGCAACGACCGTCACGAGAATCCGTTCTTGAGAACTAAAGGAAATAAAACATTTTTGCGGCAAAAAAAAAAATCCGTAGAATACTTTTGCTGTGTACTATAAAAGTGTCACTAAAGTACACAGTTGAAAATGTCTTTGGGTTAGTGGTGGCACTTATGGAGTTGACTACAGCGATGTTTGAATAGAATCTTAGCACACATATACTTACCAGTCAGTTTTCTTCCTTGTTGGCAACCTACCAAGGCGATTCGAATTCGACTCCCGGCGATATCGACCCGGATTTTCGTTATGTTGAAATCGTGCAGGATTATGCTGTTGACCGGCTGGCTTTCTCGGGATCTTCCTTTTGCCCCACTCCTTCGTTCCGGCGTTGCTCCGTACTAATCTCGTGTCACTTTTCACGAACGTTGATAAGGCTTTGATTACATTCTAGCTCGTTGTTATATATTTTTTTGGGAAATTTGGTCCATCATTAAAAGCAACAATGAATAAAATTTTCTCAAAATAAAATTTTTTGGTAACTTTTGTTTATACAGTTAGTTTCCACAGTCACAATTTTGATGTCTTTGTGCAGCCATTATAAAAAAAAGTAAAGCACATTAGTTGATGAAACTTTCTTGGTAAAATTTCTGCGTAATAGACTATTCGGAGACATGTCTGTGATTTAGTAAAATTTCTACATCCTAGACTATGCGAAGTTATGGCTATGATTACTCCATTAACTGTCGTTTTGCCTTTTTATGTTGGTCAAATACCGTTTAAAATATGGTAAAATATCTGTCTTTTTAACTGTATTGAATTTTACAGTTATGTCTTCAAACTATGAAAAGTAGTATTTTGTTGTCACAGTAGCTTCAGTTCAATAAGTTGTTTAGTTTTTATAATAACTACACAAAAACGTCAACATCCTAACTTTGACAGGTTATTTTAATAATGTTCAACCAGAGTAAGTTTTATTTTGAGAAAATTGTTTCCCTTCAGGTGTTTATTTATTGATCAGAATTCCACAAAAATAACATAATGAGCTGAAGTTATCCAACGTCCTTAAGCGCTGACCAAACTCTCTTCTCTCACTTATTCATTCAGTCTCTAGGCAAACACGGGAATGATAGCTTTCCTTCGTCTTCTTCAGAACCTCTTCGCCAATAAGTATTCAAGTGTCCAATTTGAACGTCACATTTTTCAATTACGTTGAGCGTTAAGATTGTAGTTAGTAAATATTTAAGTTTTGACAAAAGTAATGGGCAATACGATAGCGCTTTGCTTGGTTCATAATAACGGAACTGGTAACAATTTTAACACGCTGGATTTTAAGCTAATTATGTTTAGTAACTTACCTAATATGTAAATGATTAGTTGGTTAAAATATTTCTATTTTATTTATGTATTTACGAACTTAAAAAATGTTTCCTATGTATACTCTGAGCCACATTAAAAACTCATCACTGTTGAATTATGGTTTCGCTTACAATTAAGCGTCATTGAATAAAAAATATAATATTTGGAGGGTCCAATGATGTGCAGAAAAATAATACCGTAACATTAAATATAACAACAGTTTCGAATCTTTACAAACAAAACTCTTTCTATGCGTCAATCTTTAACTAGGAAATTAATTTTCATTATAACTATTTTACTAAAGATTTTAAGACTAATTATTTAAGAAATTTATGCGTATGTTAAAAATTGTTTAGTAGAGAGCTTTTGAATGAAAATATCGTATGTTTTTGCTGCTTACGGTTAGACTTTGAGACATATTTTTAAAAATTGGGAAAATGAGAAGGCATGGAGAATCGAACATGTTTATGTGGTAACGCCACTGACTGGCCTGAGGATTTCCTGCTTTACTGTAGTCAGTCGCCGCAACACGCACGTCGCTACTGGTTAGCTGTTTCCGAAAAAGATTTCCCGTAGAGATGATTTTCTATTTTTATCATATCACTCTCCCACTACGCTTGTTTGTGTAACCTTTTGTGCACAAATTTAAAAAAAAAATCGTAACGGAACAATGCTTAGTCAGAAACGATTGACGGATTTTTCATCTGATTTTGCGTGAGTTCAAAGCTCGTCGGGAAGCGACCAGGAATAAATAAAAATAGGATTTAGCGGTGGGAGAGATTGGGGGAGAAAATGGGGAAGGGGATGTGTGGCAGAAAAGCGGCATAAAAAACGGAGTAATTGGCGTTTGCCGTTAAGTTGATTAGCGTCTGGGCATTGGACATGATCGCATTACAGCCGTGCTTGTCATACCGTGTAGGCAGCAAGCTGCATGCAACTCGCAGTCATACCATCCACCCCCTCCCCCCTTCTTTTACAGTTTGTTTCTGTCTTGTACGCCACGCAATGGCGGCCAGTATCTGCTGTGTTACAATTATAATCCCTTCCTACCCCCTCTCGCTAATCACCCTACACTTATTTCCGGTGTAATTAATTTTCTCCTCCCTTCTCTTCCGCCACTTTTTTTTCGCATGTGCTGAAAAACGTTTTCGTTATCAGGTTACGGGTAGTTCCCGGTCAATTCGATTATTTGCACAGCATAAGTTTTTTTTCGAGTGATATACTTCGCGTTATTGTAGAATTTATGAGCACTGCTGTGTACCGAAATGTAGAATCACAGCGGTCTTTTTAAGAGAATTGAATAAGAGAAAGCGAAAGTAGTATTTAAAGTATTACTAGTAAACCAGGAAATAACTTCAAACTATCTGCTGACTTTCTTTTTCGTACGTTGCAGACTAATCTATCTTCAAAACTGGGACGTGCATAATATTCCATTTTAACTTAAATTTTTCTAGGATATATATTACCGGTACATAAAAACACACAGCTTTCCAAAATATTATAACAAATATCGGAAACCAGTGTGATATAAGCATATATAGACGGTATAAATTAATACTTTTAGAAATTGTTTTTAAACGAGATGTTATAGTGGTAAAAATTCTGGACTTGCATTCTGTGAGTCCAGGTTTGATTCCCGATCCGGCCATCCTGATTTTGGTTTCCCATTTTTACACTTCAGATGAGTTGTAGAGTGATCCCTTAGCAGAGGTAATGGCCGATTCTTTCTTCTTTTCATGTCTTCATGAGCCAACGTTTCGGATCTCTAAATGATCTCGCTGAAGACGAGACGTTTAGCTATCCTTACTTACAACTTTTTTTAATATAATTTGTAATACTATCTACCCGGCATACGTTACAATGTCCAATACATTTTTGGGCATTCCGTTCTGCCCCTGTACCCCGCTTTACCCCTCTCCTATGCGTTATTTTGGCAGAAACCTTCACGTGCCTACGTACAGCTGCTCTCCAAAGTTTCTTTTATATTTTTTGGATACCTCGTTTGACCCTTTACCTTGTTTTGTCACGCCTTAAAACTTTATTTTTTTTTTTGCAAAACTTTCACGGGCACACACAACATAACAACTAGCCAACGTTTCTTCCAGAAAGGATGAATGGTACAGGAACGCATAGAACACGAACAAGAAAACAAACATTCATTTTTGTATTCAGTTATAAGATCTTCGTCACGTTGCAGGGGATGCGACGACGAGTAAAATTATTCACGGAGACAGGCAATTTTTCGCGAAAAGAATTTTGCACCACTTAGTTTCAGTGCCTCACGCACACACCTGTGAGTCTGCTTCTTCGTCAGTGTGATTGGGAGTTTTAACTCCTAGAGTCTTGCAGTTCTATCCACAAATCACACACGTGATGTCGCAGTTAACCTTGTTATGATTGGCCCAGTCAAATTAAAGACGACACTTCACAAATGCACGCAGGCAATGACTATACAGTAGAACTGCAGATATGCATGTACACTCTAAAAAAATAGTTAGTAAATTTGCTACATGTGCGTATAGGAGCGCTTAGATAGTAGGTATGGTAGGATTGTTTTCCAGACATCCATGGTAACATTCCTAAACTTTTTACAGATCAGTCAAATGTATACTGAAGTTACCAGACTTGTTTTATAACAATTGTAGAAGTTTGCATATTTACAAGGCGGAAGTATGGTAACTGCCCCATACTGTGTTTAGGTTAATTACTTCCTAAACATTTCAGGAAGTTTTTTTTACAGTGTAGGGTACTGAAACATAAGAGGGTAAAACTATTTTTGCGAAAACCTCCAGTGTCTAAATTTATACAGCACCCCTAGAGTCTCAGAAGCTGACAAATACCGGAAAACCGACACACAAGACGTGGCCTATGATGTTCGCAATCTGCGTTGACGTAAGTACAAATCGCACTCTGTGACGTCTACCAACGCTTCAAGTGGGCCAAGGTAACAGTTCCAGGGGCAGCGGTCGCGTCCTTCTGAGGCTATTCCGGTTCGAAGCCATATCGGTGTCATTCCTAAGATCTCATACGTGGGACTCGTAATGCAGTTTCTTATTGTCTTTTAAATGGGGCCGCGGGGTCCGAGTGGTCAGATCCCTCGGCTCCCACCAAGGCGATCCGGGTTCGATCCCCGGATTTTTCGCATGTGGGAAATGCGGCGGACATTACCGTTGGCCGGCGGGTTTTCTCGGGGATCTCCCGTTTCCCCCGCCATTCTCATTCCGTCACTTCTCCATTGAAGGGCTTCAATTCCTGTCAACCTTCAGTAGCCTATATGCAGATGCATACGGACGTCCAGTCAAAAATCTGCACTCGGGGTACGATACCCTGTCCTCAGGTACCTTCCCCATACGCTATGTATTTATTATTTCTGTCTTATCACTCCATGCGAGCTCAATAATCACCTCAGTTACCCTCATTCGTTTGCTATCGCACTTCATAGACACCTACGTAGGCTTACTGTTAACATTTAGGCAATGCTCTTTAGTTTATACGGTTTTTGCTATTATTATTATTATTATTTTAAGCTTAAACGAGGACAGATATCAAAAACCTGTCTGGCAGTTTTGTTTAAAATGATTTTTGTGGTGAAAGCTAATTTTTTAACGCAAGAAATTATTCTATTTCGACTAAAATGTTAACTTACCAGAATTTCGTTAATTACACAATTATCTAAAATCATAATATTTACTGCCTTGAAAAAATTAGCCAACATGGAGAAGATGATTTTAAACAAAACAGCTAGGCAGATTTTTTATATATCTGCTCTCGTTTATGAGTAAACAATTAACATCGCAAAAAAGTAGAAACTAGAAAACTTGGCCTTAAACTGCAACGTTTGTTTGTCTCTCAATCACATAAACTTACCTAGAAATGGTACGTAAGTGAGACGTTATGTACATGTCATTTTCATCGGCTTACTACCATTTCAGTGGAACAAACATTCCACCAACTGCCGACACTATAACAACCCAAATAGTAAACGAGTTGAATAAAAATCACACCATGTCGCTTCTATTACTTATTTACTCTGTGGCTTCGTGGAGGTCACTGGTATCTGCTTCGTGCACCATATTGTGAATATAAGTGTGAGCATACACCTGCGAACATTTCAGCTACTCACCATTAGCCACTTCGATTATAAGTGGTGGAAATTTACAATATGGTAATGGAAATAACTAGGGCTTCAAATGTTCTCAATACCGCGTTACTCATGTAATATATATATATATATATATATATATATATATATATATATATATATATATATATATATAAACAGGATGATTCTTAATTAAACAGACACCTCTTAGGAGATGATTCCTGATGAAAAAATATGCCGAAAGCATATATACATATATACTACTTATAGTCTAAAGTGGATATTAAGGGCGCTATGTACGCTTAAAGTATGAAGTTTGAAAATGTGTTCGCGAACGTTAATAAAAATCAATGCATCATTAACGAACAATTATTTCGTGTAAAGTTTATATGAACGAAGTTGTCAAAGGGCCCATGAACGTTTTGTAAAATCATGGCCTTAACAGTATTAATTCACTAGCGGAATAAAATTACAATCCATTTATTTGTGCAAAAAGTGGTAGCAATGCATTTAAATCAAATTCTTCTAATGCGATTTATAAAGAAAACCACCCAAGGAACAAAAAAGGTTCTTTTGGTGTGATACTCTCAGGGCTCTCGTTCTCGGTCAAATTCGTTGCGAAGTATTTTGGTAAGTTACGTTTTAACACATGGTGCTATGCAACCTGTATAATATAAGCAATGCGGGTTGTCTACCACAAGGTTGTTGTGTTTTACAACTGTGTTTTACGGGCATTTAGGACATGTATATCGTCACTGATTTTATGAAGTCTCCTATGTGTTAAAATCTACTTTTTCGGGAGAGACAAAAAACATATAGAGACTAACAGTGTTATGGTATTTGTTAGTAACTACAGTAAAATGTCATAAAAGCATAATTTTTACACGGAAAATTTTACTCCGGGTGTTTTACTGTATTATCTTGCATAATTATACTGCCTCAAAATTTGCACTAAAATATGCAGCTTATGATGACAACAAATTTACGGTGTGCTTTTCAATGCAACTGAATATAAAGTAAACTGTGTGTTTTTAAGTTCGGCGTCTCGCATAAATGCAGTTCTGTCTCAAAGTTTATACGTAAGGTACAAATGTTCAAAACAAACTACGTGTATATGATTGTAAAGTGTTGAAAAAATATATACTCTGTGTTCTTCAGTGTAATGCCTTACTCTAAAAGTTGTGCCATTTATATTTAATTGAATTTTAAAACAATTTTTACTGTGTGTTTTTCAGAAATATGTCTGAAACTACCTCGAATTTTGTTTTAAAAAAAATATTTTCTATTCAAAACAAATTTTACTCAAGCGTGGTAATTATGTCTGTACCTGCACAGCTTTACGTTTTAACTGTGTCCTAACATACTAATTTGTAATTTAGGTTACCGGGAATTCCAAGTGTGTGTGTGTGTATGTATGTATATATATATATATATATATATATATATATATATATATATATATATATATATATATATATATATATACATATATATACATATATATGTATATATATGTATATCATAAATGCGAAAGTAACTCTGTCTGTCTGTCTCGCTTTCACGCTAAAACTACTGAACCGAGGCTACTTTTTAATGCGAAAAAAGGGTTGTAAGGGGTTAAAAGGGGGGATGAAAAGTTGTATGGAACTATCGTCATTTTTAGAGCTAGAAGCTTTAAACTTCTTGAGAGTTAGCGTTAGCGTAAGTGGACCTGGTGTATATATATATATATATATATATATATATATATATATATATATATATAAAAGCAATAACTATTAATAAAGCTCAGGGACAGACACTTAAAGTTGCAGGAGTACATTTAGAGAAAACATGTTTTTCCCATATGTGGCATGCTCACGGGTCTCAAATCCGCAAGATATATATGTTTTGGCAAAAATGGCAAAACAAAAAAAGTTGTTTATAAAAATGTACATACTTAAATAAACTCATATTAATCTTCATACTATTTTTATACTTCTTCTTTTATATGTACGTTTTATTTGAGAAATAATTAATAAATAAAAAGTGTTACCCAAAGACACTATACCACGCGGACGAAGTCGCGGGCACAGCTAATGTATGTATGTGTGTATATATATATATATATATATATATATATATATATATATATATATAATATAAAACCACGTTAGCGCGCTTCGCGGAAAGGCGTTGGCGCCGGCTTCGAGCAAGCCATGGCGCAGCTGTGAAAGAAAAGGAGGGAAAAAATCACAAACCAATCTAAAAATTGCCTAAAAAAAAATTCGACGACGCTTTTAAATTTGCGAGAAATTCATACACGGATGAGCCACATATTTTCAATTATCTCTTCCCGCCTCTTCTCGTCAATACCGTTGCCTTTTTTTTCTTTTTTAAGATTTTTTTTCGTGCCATTGTTTTAATCTCTAGATTGACAAAAATTAACGTTAAGCGTACGTGTGTCACTCGCTCTCTAAATGTATTCTGTGAGACTACACATTCACGCATTGTACTAAACTTTTGTGCTTGAATTTATAAAAATTCTTGTGAAACTAAGTTTTCTCTTTATAGGCTGTTCAGTATGAACTGAGCACTGTTCATAATTTTCCGTGAGCCATTGTGCCTCCAACTTTGCTGTTTTTAATACGAAAACATCCATGTAACTAAAAACTAGTGTAAACATTTCACAACTCTCAAAACTTTATTTCTATAACCCAAATAAATGTTTATTATTAGTTCTATTATTTTTATAGTTGATGGGAAGAGCTCACGTACGCCTGTACTGCATCGTTTATAACCGACATTTTACTAAAATTTATAATTTGTTTGCAGCTAAGATGTTGGAATAATGGTTTACGGAAATAATTCACTAGGAAATTTCTTTTTTAAATTTGGCTGTACAAATGAGTTCCTTTTTTTAAGAAGAAAATTTGCTTTGTTTGTTCAACATTTTGCGGAAAAAAGTTCGTTGCTCCAAAATTCGAGAGAGACAATTTTTTTACCGAATTAATGCTGTTTATGTTTAGTTCTAAATTTTCTCAGAATTTAATATTTTACTTTGCCTTGAAAATATTAAGACTCGGCGTCACTACCCGTGTTGGTTTATTGTAAATTTTGTCTTAACTTTTTAATTCTGAGAAGAGAATTTTAACACCTGCTATTATACCGCAAATTATATTTACTTTGCCGTACAATACACCGGTGGCGTAGCTTGGTTGCGTTTCTAGGCATGTAGTATTCATTCTAAATAGATTATTAGTTTTACAGCATAGTGTTGTCTTGGTTGTGAATGATTAATTTTGGAAGTCTAGAAACATTTCAAAAATGTATCACATAAAATTAGTTTCACATCATAAGATACAGGAAACGGATGCCGAAATTAAATTTAACAAGTTTGTATTTTGTCTTGCCACTTAAAAGATTATTTATTAACTATAAGTTATTTATAATTTTATATCACAAATGTCCTGGATTTTATGATTTTACTACCATATTCAAAAACTTAGCGTGCAGACAACAGTAGCGAAAATCTGCTGTCTATATTACTTTTGTTTTGTTCAATTTGGGCATAATATTTCAGTTTTTGGGGTTGTAACCTCACTAGGAATTTTTTTTGAGGCACTTGCATAATTTAGGCATTCCGAATATTCAGCATTAAATAACAATTTCAATATTTAATTTTAATATTACTACAAACAACAGTATTGTTTAAGTAGCTAGCTTCATACTTTCAGTGTAAACTAGCAAAAGAAGACATATTTGTAATTTGTATAATTAATGTGCTAATATGACTTGATGTTTATCCTTGACTAACACGATAAACTCCTTAAATTTGTTATGTGTAGTTTTTCAACTGACTCACTAATTTGGGAAAGTGATAAAATACACGAAGATGCCCCACTCCTCCCTCACCATTCTCTTTTCCAACCGGACCCAAATCCTGTCCTACGCCGCTGCTGGGAGTCAAATATGAGTCCTGCCGACACTTAACATCGCTAGCGTCACACGTGCCATCCTAGGACGACAGCCGGTATGCAACCGCGCAAACGCTCACCCTTGTATCCCCCGCGACGAGAATGTCATTAACGTGATGGATGTGTGTCGATATCTCATCCCTTCCCCTGTCCCTAACCCTTCGACACGTCCCTCGTGCGACAGCGCCTGTTTCCACATAGCCCCCTCGCGGCCGATATCCGTGCGTGGCGTGTTCCATGCCTGCCTCCTAGGTAGGTACTTTGCATGCATCTCATTTAAGAGGACTATGTACTTAGCGCATTTAGAGAAGTAAAGCTCAACGCGCATAGAGGTGATAATGCGCGTGATGAATGAGCAACAGTCCACCTTAAGAGTGCGTAGTATATAAATAAATGCTGAAAACATAAATTGATTTCTACGCTTTTTCCGAAACCAATATGGATAAAATATTCAATGACAATCCTAGATAATAGTATTTGCCAACTTTATGAGTAAATATTTATTCAGCATAACTAATTCGTTACGCGTGATCTCTTGCGCCGCAGTTAAATTCACGAGGTTCCGGCGTGAGAGATTGTACCTCAGAAGTTCGTAACACTGAAAACAATTTGGTTTACATCGTTGGCTAAAACTAGTGTCTAGGATCGCTATTGTTTAATTTTCGCAAATTGGCTTCAAGAAACGTACAGTTATTGATTAATGCTTTTAGCGTTAAATTATGTACCACGCCCTCTAAGGCCTTGACTTACAATGTGGGCTAGTGAATTTACAAATTGTAGGGTTACCAACTACATTGTGGAGCCATCTCATTTCCATCCACCTAATTTTAAAAATAAAGCAAAAATTGTTATAAAATGGATTCAAATACCCTAAAGGTATGAAAAAACTATTTAGAGAAAAGAATTCTAATGTTACTAATTGTGTTTAAAAAAATTAAATTATTGTATTCGTTTATTTCGTCTCTATTCACAACCGTGCTTATCACCTCAGTTGGCAAGATTGTTATTCAATTACACTCTCGCTTTAATGTTTGTTGTTTACATCACTGAAGGTCGCCATTTTGGGTTTAGATGAACGGACACTTGAAAAATCTACTTGGATTACAATCTAAATGCTTCAAGATGAAGTTTTGACCTATTCAGGCTAACGTCGTAACTTAATATGCAATATATAATATATATTCGGGCCAACCATCTGTATTATTTTGTATTTCACTTGCTTCGCTCTTAGGACGCTAAGGGTGTGAGTGTAGGCTGCTTAGGTAGACATTAGAAGCTTTGTTTTACACTCTTGTTGTTAGGCAGTCGGAAACGGCCATGTGCCATAAGCAACCTAGGCAGAGATACCGCCCTTAGGGTAGTGATTTCTGCGTTTGTAGAAAAACAAATTATATAATTCTCCTGCATGGGTACTGTACATACCTTATGTTCTATTGTATACTTCATTTTATGTGCCTTTTATATAACTACTAAACACTAAGTATGTTACAATGCACAGCTTCATCCCAATACAGTCAATAAATATCTCTGCTTTAAGACTCAGATTATGTTTATGTACTCTTCGAGAGCAACAACAATATGTATGGAAATATTTTGTTCTTGAAATTTGTGAAGCCATAACAATATACCATACAACCCTGGGTCTACATCCATAACAACACGAGTCTGGCAGTGTTTAGTACTATTATCTCACAGCCTCATTTGTAAGTAGGGTTTCCATTTGTCGTGGTAATATTGCATGCATGCAATTGTTGTCCATTTATTAACATCGTAAGATGTATGCTGTTACCATCAAAACAACTTGTAAATTACATAATTACAGAATATAATTTCATTCTGAAGGTTTCTGTTCTGGTGATGTTTTGTCATATTTACAACGGACTCTATTGATCAAAATACTAACGAAGTTTCCTGCACATGTATAATAAACAGTGCAGGAAAATCGGGGAATATATGGTATTAAAACATTTAGGAAGTCTGCTCGGTCAAATTTGTAGATTCGTAGGTGCAGTGAGGTTGAGAAAACGGAGGGACAGACTAGTGAGGCTGAAGGAGACTTACAACCTTGAGTGATGTTGAAGGAATTGAAATAGAATTCAGTGAAATTTGTAATTATTGCATAGGACTTACACTGGATGATTTATGTAAAAGTTATTGTATACAGACACCAGCAACTGTACAAACTAGCCCTTATGCATGCTCTCATTAACATTTTTGTATAAGTAACTCAGCTGTTTTAATTAAATCAATTAAAGAATTTATTTATTAGTCATTTTATTAACATGAGGATGTAACTTGTCCAATATAGGTAAAGTATGATCGAAGAGTGTCCCTGATTATTATATTTAGCATGTGGCTATAATGGTTACACAATACCATAGCTGAAAAATGTTGTCTTTTAAATATATGAAGAGTCCACAGCAAAAATGATGTGTGTGTCACTTTTTCGCCCAAAATGAGTTATCAATAGAAATACAAAGTACTATGGGTGTAGACTCTACCACCATAATTTCATAGCGCAAACGCTAACTGTTAATGAGTAACAGCAGTATTCATTTCAACATACACTGTTTCAGTAAAGCGGTTTCGAACTTTATAATTGCTCTACTGCAAAATACATTCCTAGTTACATCCATCATTTTTGCATTGAACTCTTCAATATTAAAACTACGGGCATTAGGATCTCTTCATAGTTGACTTTGTATGCTCTATTGTCGCATTCTTCTCTGATATGCTGGATGCTCTGTGGCATTGAGCCACAGTCGTGTGATGTGGAGGACAACTTGTCCCACTTGTATGAGTCTGTAAGTATCACGTCCCATTCGCAATCTTTTGAGGGCTGACCCTATGAGGTTGTTTGAAAAGGTATTGTTCCGCTGTTATTCCAGATAGCTTCTGGCACGTAGTTGTTAGTTATAGCACACGGTGGTGGATGTCTCAATCACAGTATGAATATCTTTTACATCCAGGTTGTCAGAGTGCACCGGTTAGTTTGGGTTTGCAAGTATTTTGTGTTCCAGAAACTCATCATGAAATACGTGTTTAAAAAATTGGTATAAATAACAAAGTATTCAAGTAACTTTCATAGCATAACGGCAAAGTTTAAGTACTCACTTCATCCCTCGAATATTATTTTTGGAGCATCAAATAGGTAACATTGTGTGCTTTTGTTGTCAACTTTAGCTGATGAATTAATAAATTAATTCAGGAACTCTGTAAGTGTTTTTAAGCATACTTCATAATTTATGCTTATAGGCGTTAAATAACAATGTTAAGTGGAGCTATAACTTAAAGTCACGTGCGGGGAATCGCTTATGGATATTTCTCATTGCTTGAACGATTTAAGCGTAAATGTGATGTGACTTAGAGGTGATTTAATGTTTTAAGATCTTAAGCACAAGAAAAGCTGCAGCCAGATTTAATACTTAAAAGTCTCTTAAACCGACAGTGCTCATTGTAGTAAACGCCTATACGAAAATGCTTTAAGATTGAATACGAAGCTTAAAATTATGATTTTTAAGAACGTCCAAATAAGTAGAGTTTTCGTAACAGTTATTCTAGGGTGCGTGATGCATTTGTCTACAGTACAGGAACACCAAAGGCAGTATTTGTTGATAATAACTGCGTGTTGACAAAAGGATAAAATTGAAAATGTGTATACGTACAGTACATTTTCGCAGCTTAAATAGTAAATATTATTCTGGGTAAACTTTACACAAAGGCAGTTTGTAGAGATCCGTAATAATCACAAACTGAAAATGTATACATTTTTCTTAAATTAATATTATAAATTTGAAAATTTCTTACCTATGTAAAAAGATGTTGAGTGCAAATTAAACGAAATATTTATTACCAGCCGAGTGCACTCCGCGAATATTTATAACACTCAAGATCCAAGTTTCCTAGGAGGTTCACGCGGCAACAAGAACAGAATCAATGCTAGTTCAAGGCACAGGCACAGCTTGACTCTGAACCTCAACACTGATTCGGTGAGCTCCAGTACAGTATGCACAAAATACTGCACAAAATACTGCTCTAATGTAACGTAGTTTACAAGCACGGAATCTAGTTGTACAGCCATGCATCCCTGCACCGGGGCATGACTGCCGGTTTGCAGCTAGTTCTCGCAACGAGCCGGAATGTTTAAAGACGTCTGGCGCAACCAAACTCCTTTCGGGAGCTCGTACCTCCACATCCAACCCCACCCCCATCTCTCACTTCCACCCCCAAAAGTGGGGCCAGTTGAGACGTTTGTAATTACCGGACAATGTGTGTGTGAACACAGTGGGCTACCCCCTACTTCTCTGCGTCTTCCTCTCCCGCCCATTCCTTCCGAGCGAGTCACTTTCCACGCGTCGCTGACTCCCCTTCTGCAACTTTACAAAGTTTCTCCTGCTTCCCTAACTCTGTCGTCCCGCGGCACCGTCTGGGATTGCCCCTCCTTCGGCCAACTCCCCGCAGTCGTACTCGGAGCATTAACACCACTACTATAACGTCTTGTCAGGAAGTTAGTTGAACTCACCAGTACTCGGCCCTCATCAGGCTCCCTCAACCCCCTTTCATCTCGATTTGTTCCCTTTCTTATCGGAACTGTCCAACAAGCTTTCTGTTTCCCGTTTCCTCTAATTGTGTCATATATATAGCAATTTTTCACGAGGAAAGCGATCGCGGACAACTTCACGTTAACCCTTGACCTGCCTCTATCAAAAGTTGACAGCACAATTCACTCCTTCCTGCCTCCCTCCACGTTTCATTCCTCTACACTTTTTCCTGCCATCGACACATAAGACATTTTATCCTCAACCCTCCTTCAGGAAGACCAGTAGGGTACTTCAGTAAAATAAAACATTTACTCATACGAAGATACTGACTCTATGAAAAATATGCACTTTATCTCCGAATCTGTAGGAAATTTTTTAAAATGTTATGATAACGTGAGACGCCTTGACGAAGTTTGACTAGTAACCTACATCTGCCTTCCAAAAAAACCAGTCGAAAATACATTAACACGCCAGGAAATGACAATTTATTTCGCCTACTGAAGGAAACACAGATGCATAAGATGAACGTCCCAAAATTGGTGAAGCTCCGTAACTTAGTGTCTGGGATGTTGACCTGTGTAGATGGCCAGCTCGTACTCCTGGCAATGCAACGATGTTGCAGTCGACGAGTCCCGGCGCGGATGATCAGCATCACGACGTTGTGACGTCTACAAGCCCCGCAGGAGAACTGAGCGTGGCTGACGTATTTTCTAGGCGCTCTGTGTATCAATGAGCTAACGATGTCTCCTCTCAACTGTGATTGAGTTACTGTTGAGTCTGCTCCTGGTGGCGCCGACCCGAAAATAGTGACGTATTATGCAACTGCTACAAAGGTTCTCTTGTTCGATATTTTTGCTAGTGCCTAGGTGGTTTGGCACGTACTGAAAGTTGTAACATCTGGTTCCTTGTAGGAAAATATCATAATAGTCTTTAACCCAGCAGTGCAAAGTATGACAAAGCGTATTTTTATATCTCTAATAGCCGTTGCCCTGTAGCTTTGCCCACGTGTAATCCCGTAGCGCATAACGACTGTAATATATTAAAAATCGATATGTTTGTTAATAGTTACTTCATACAAATTATTTTTTTATGATCATGTCATACTTACTTTTCATATTTTCTGTTTTGAAACTAAAGCATTGGAATTGTATAATACAGTAAAAGCATTCTTTGGAAGCATAAATATATTTAACTGGAACTGACAGATTATGGATTATTTAAGATGTATTTCATTTCCTTAGTAGCTGAAATTTGATATAAAAAATATTTATATGTGTTTGTTCTTGTGAAATGTGAAATATGACTAATGCACGTAAATATTAAGTTGAGGTTCAAAGGACACTGCTTTTATTTTATTTTATTATTTTTTACATTTTAAACTCCTTCATACATTAAGGTTGCTTCCTACCGCGGATCCCTGGTGTAAGCAAGGATACCACGGATTAGGAATTACATTTTTAACTATTTTCAAAGTGGCTCATTACTTGTCCGTATGTCCATAATTGAAGACCTCGGGAGTAAATAATGATAACCATCATTCCTGTAGTTTCCAGCTTAAGTGTAATAAAGTATGTCAAATATGGACAAAATCGTTACATAAATTTACCATGTATTATGTGGTTTAAAATAAACTACCTACGTGTTATGTAAATAATTATTTCTTTTAATCTTCCGCTCAGAATTTTTTTATGTCGGCTGCCTTACAATGTAGGTTATAATTATTTACTCCCGAGGTCTTCAATTGCTATGGTATTTTTTTAGGCTTTTTTCAATACCCTGACGATCCGGGTTCGATTCCCGGCTGTGTCAGTCCCCGGATTTTCGCATTTGGAAATCGTGTCGGACGTTGCCGTTGGTTGGCGGGTTTTCTCGGGGATCTCCCGTTACCCGTGCACTTTCATTCCGGTGCTGCTCCACACTCACCTCATGTCATCTCTTACAAGCGCTAAAGACCTCGGCGTTAACCGCTGACCAAAGTCTATCACTCACTCACATTCAGTACCCTGAAAACTATGAACCTATAAGTTTTTTCATTAAAAAAAAAAACGAAACTACCTTTTTACCCTTGTATAAATATTTTGTTCATCTCAGTGCAGAAAACAGTTCCAGGCCAAAAGTGATAATTTGCAAGGTAACTGAGCCCCACAGAATGTAACTAACCTCCTAACCTCTATCCTTGCACACGACACAGCTCCAAGGTAGGCAGGTAAGCTATCTGCCTTAAGATGAGTCTTCGCTGGTGTTGAATTTCCACCTTTGATGCGTGGGAACAGCGTAGCGATAAGAGCCAGTTTCCCACGCTTGACAAAAGCATATCGCCTCTATTCGCTGAGCGCGAAACGACGTGCAAGGTTTTCGCTGTAGTATTTTCGCTACGGGACTTTAGGCGGGTGACATTTTATTTTTTAATTGTGTGAAGTATAGACCAACGTATGCCTCTCGCTTTGCGCTTTACGAATTCAGGTAATATTTTGGAAGTCACAACAGTCTAAAAAACCGTGTGTAGCCGTTTTGAGAGGCCCGAAAATCATGTTTCTTACAAGCTTGCTGACTTTTTGAAAACATAGAAGCATAGTTTGAAGTATGTGTTCTTTTCGTAGATAAACATAATATGAATAAGTTAAGCGGATTCGCGTAAAAAAAAGAATACGCGTGACGCGCTGCAGCACCGTTCATGCGCCAGTCGATGACTCCTCTTAAGGATGTTCAGGTGTGATTAAAATCATAATTTTATATGTTTATGAAATATTGTTAGTTTAGTAGACGATACTTGTAAATACATTTTCCTCTAACGAAACAATTTAAATTCACATAATTTTCTCATTACGGAGCATCAAAGTCACACTTGGCATGTTCTGCTGCCATGCAAATAGTGAAAACCAATTGACTTACGTAAGTGAAATAATTCACAATGAAAGAACATATGACGGGCTACGTATTGAAACATTTTTTTAAAAAATCCCGTGAACTATTATTAGTATTAAAAAAAATTCTGAATTTTCAACTTTTTTTTGTATTTTTACGATTTTTAAAAAAAAAAAAAAAATTTACGATATGGTCTTTAAAATCCTTTATTGCATAGCTCATGGGATGTTATATCACTGTAAATTATTTTGTTTATGTAGGTCAGTTGGTTTTCACTATTTGCATGGCAGCAGAACAAGCAAATTTTGACTTTTTCGCACCGTTATGAGAAAACTATGAAAGCTAAAATTGTTTTATAAGAGGAAACTGCACTCACAAGTATCGTCTACGAAACTAACGCAATTTCATTAAGATATAAAATTATTATTTTATCGCACTTGAACACCCTTAAGGTGTTTCTCTAGACAGGCTGAGATTGTGTAAGGAACAAAACTGATGGAACACCAACAGGCTGCTAACCGGCATGTGTATGCAGTATTACTTATACCCGTAAGCCATTCCAAAATGGCGTGGCGTGCTTCACTAATATTCTCTTTCCAACCTCCGACAAAAATAAAAAGAGGGATGTTGAAAAGTTTGACACCTATGTATGTATGTCTGTGACTTCGTATCTCCTAAACGGGTAGACCGATTTCAATGGCTGCTGGAAGCTAGTTTCATTTGGATGGTTACTATCTGTAGTTGACGAAAATCTGCCCAGCTGTTTAAAAGTTATGGGCTATTTTCCGAATAAGTGTAGGAATTTCATAGACATATATTGAAGTCAAATACCAAGTATTTACTATACCACGGCCGTAGAAGAACAGGTCTGGAAACAGGCCTGGAAAATTGACCCCCTTGTTGTTTGGCTGCAGTTCACTAAGTTACCGGGAATATTGTGTTTATTGGCGCTGCAGTTAGGGCGGCCGGACTCAAACTCCGCCCACTTCATAAACAATTTATCAAAACGCATTTTATATCAATTTTAGAAACACTCCCTTCGCCCAGAAAATTTTTAAGAAAAGGCTCCAGAAATCTTTATTTGCTTTATAATTTTAACAATGGAAAAAGTGGGCGGAGTTTGTGTCCGACAGCCCGGATTACAGCGCCAAAAAGTACAACATTCTCGGTAACTTGACGAACTACAGCCAAACAAGGGGGTCAAGTAAAATACATTGGTAGATAGGCGAGTGTCCAGACCTGTTCTTCTACGACCGTGTACTATACGTACTTCTATATTTTGTTTGCTCGATGCACCACGGAGAATTTATCGTTCTTAGTAGGCTACACAACCACGGTCTAATACCTTGTATCAACTTCCAACTAACAGGTGGTTAGCTAACACCGCGTTAGCTTCATCTCTTCTTAAGCGCCAAGCTGTATTGTATCAGCCATGTATATTCCCTTGTTAGCAACCAAGAAAAGTTTTGGTGTTGCTTTTATGTGTGTGTTGGCAGTACAGTTACTAGGAATGTAGTAATTTTAGCACGAAGACTTAGATTATGTTGGCAAGTATGCAATGTTTATATTTTTTTCTTATTATTTACAACGTATGTACGAAAAAATAAAACTTTTCTCAAGTAAGGTGTTGAATAATTAAATTTATGACATGTTATTTCTGTATTATGCTACATTGAAGCTTTTACAACAAAATTACCGTGTATACTACACATAAAATTAACATTACCATAAAAATATTCGACGAAAATATAAAAATTAAGCATTTGCATTGAACATGTGCTTATTTAAAATTGACTACGTTGGGATTATCTTTATTTCATAAGATTGGAGTGCTTAGTTTTTAGTTTACAGTTATTCGTGAGACTGTTTCAAATCTGTTCACATAACATGTTTGCTGTCTACTCAAATCAAACCTACCTAAGTGAACACTTGCCAAGCCAGTCAAATTTATTGTAGTACTTGTGCGAATGACATGTTCAACACATCAGCACTAAATTGTTTAGAAATAATGTTGGTATGACGATTTGATTCACGACTCGCTGAGCAACGAAAGACACTTGTAGGCCTGTGTTAGAAAATGAACTTATAAATACCAAGTCATACGAAGTACGAAATATGCTTGAAATTAAAAATTAATTTCTTAAATTATGTAAAAACGTAACTGTGAAACAAAGCGATTTCACATGCATTATAAATGTTAGCACGTAATTATTCACGAAAATTTGCCAATCAACAAAAATGAACGAAGTATCCACCCCACTGAATTATAAAACCCTGACATTAAATAGTTTTTCTATTCACCACACTTTAGAACACGACTAGAACATGCTTGTAACAATAACTTTATGACGAATTTCCTCTATAGCTTATAAATATGAAACTTCAATGAAAAAGCATCAAAACATTACTTTAGAAACGAGATATTAATACTGCAAAAGTAAAAAAAATTGTTAAAATCCCGACCGCAATCAATACGATTTTAATTTTAAATGATGCAAAACAAATTAGGAACTAACACTGGATATACAAAGCACACATTCGTAATCATCAGTTTCGATACTATACACGAATTAGCTTGGTTATAGACACGTTTTTCCAAGCACAGAATCGCTTACACAGTTTGTTTTCTTTATCTTTAACCCAATTCATACACTCGCTCTCAGTTATAGTTTCACGCTACAATATCTCAAATTAATATGACTTTGCACAAATCATTATATTTGTATAAACTTAAACGAGTCACAGAATATTCGTAATTGCCATCGCCATCTTATAAATCGTCTCACGCACCACCACTATTCTCCTGTTAAGTATTTATCGGACTTCTCCCATGGCAGGTTAGCAAGCCAGAGAGTAAACTCTCTGGCTAGCGATAACATGAATTCATTCAACGCATTTATAGCCTAGCAGGAGAATAAAATTAATTCCAAGTACCGGTACTTAAGTTAACCAGTGTTGATGCAACTGGCCCTCTGAGTGAGTTACGCGGCTTTCCTATATGTTGACCACTATTTTATAGAGGTGCTCATAGAAGTGTTTCAGTAACAGAAAACATTATTTTTACATTTATACTATTTTTAGCAGTATTAAAGTTTCAAAACTACCAACAAACCCTAAATTAAAATTTTAAATAACCCCGCTACACACGAAATGATCCCTTAAAAAGTAAGAAACAATAGTTTTAAATTATTATTGACCTATTTAAATTTGTCAGGGGACCGCTACGTAAACAAAAAGGTAGCCCTAGTTACAATTATCGAAACTCAAAAAGACAGAACAAAACAACAAAACTAAATCCACAAGCTGACATATCAATCCAAAAATGCAACTGAAATATAATTTAAAATTTGGGTCACTGTATATATATATATATATATATATA